>VDFB02102927.1:0-60983 GCA_007258455.2 Sequoia sempervirens
TAAGAAATATTTTTATTTGCAATAAAACAAAGATTATCCTCAATACATACCATTCCATCATTCAACAATACACTCTCACATAGGACATAAATACAAGGAATTTGAGTTACAATGATTGACTTAGGCAGTTCTTCACCAACAAGTCATAACAATATAATGAAAGGACAAATAATGTACAAATACATTGGAATCATCCACAAAAGATGTACAATCTAGAAGTATATGTGCCAATAACAAGTTGAAATTAATGTGGAGATGCATATAATAAGCTTCGTACTTCCTTCAACTCTCACATAGTTATCTACAAATCAATAGACGAACATGGTCCAAGTGATTTTTTCACCCAACCATGAAGCTTTCCCCTGAGAGTTCTTCCTGACATGAAGAACCATTGACCTTGCACGAGATGCTTAGAAAAAATAAATCAATGTACATGATGGAATATGGTGTATGCCTAGTATATCTATATGCATTTCTATCATACTAGAACATGTTATGATTGATACTAGGATATGACAAAGAGAAATATAATATAAATAATCCATCTATCTCAATGGTCTAAAGAAGCTTGGCCAAGCATAATTTCATATACAAAAAATAAAAGTAGATCATGAAAAAGAAAGATCTATGATCCCTGATACCCACATTCGACACCCATCCTAGAAGGTAACTTTCCAAAAAAACTCAAGGAAGATAAAATATAATCACTCATAGAAGACAACAACATACATGATAATCAAGAACACGACAAATAAACATTCTTTATTTCACCATGCAATGATTGTAATACAACTTTCAATTGTTCATTTCTTATTTCATAAAGACAACAAGTATATAAATGACATGCAATGTGTCTTCATTTATTGATATTACTTAGTACGAGCATCAAGGAAAGTGCATGCATTTCTTTATTCATGTCATGCAAAATAACTTAGTTCCTTTTCCATACAATATCAAATGTCAATGCATGCTATTTTTTTTGTAAAAATGCAATATTGACTAAGTCAACTATTTTTCCTACTTGTCCATAGAATTTTGATTTTACTACATATGCAATTTAATACAAATTAGGTTTATAACAATAAACGTCTCACTCATATATTCAGATTTAGCATTTTCATGAAAGAAATAAAATGATAGTTTCTTACCATACATATTTATTAAACAGTTTCAAAACAGTTAGGGTGGAAAACATACTACTGGTCAACTTTATATATGATCTGTAACAAAATTTCCTATGGTAATATTTAATTATAATTTGCATAACTTTCATACAATAACTAAATATTTAACCCACCTTTCTTACTAGTAGTTATGATTATTCTCCCAATATATTGACTATTCATGCAAATATTATTGATTTAATATACCTTTAACATGCAATTGCTCATTTATCTTGCTCTCATTTTTAATTAAATTTATTAATTTGAAAGATAACATTTCTACCACAATATAAATTGTTTCATTTGGAACAATGAATTAATAGTATTATTCTCAATGGTTGAAAGCAACATTAACATAGCATAATGAGGATATTTTCCATGTTTAATTTGAATATAAGGTTGATAAGAACAAATATAAACAACAAAGGACTTCCATAATTAGATTTGAAGAAAGGACTTGCATAATTTTCAAGTATATGCCGAAGCATAGATAGGGTACTAAATGGTTTGGCTGATTGAATCAAAGATTATGCTCTCATGAGTTTTAATTATTTTGAAATACTGCAAAAAAATGAAAATAGACACATACACGAACTAATTAACAAAATACCTTCAAAGAGATGTTGACTCATAAAAGGAAAGGAAGGAATGATATGCACCGTAAGGATAGTTAAATGGTTTTGGAGCTTAGGAGCAAGCGTATTTGGTACTTGATTGGGATGAGAAAAGGAGAGAAGGAAAATTTTCCTATACAAAAAACTCTCAATTTTTCCACAACCCAATAGATATAACTAATACAACTTATCCCATGTGCATCAAAATAAAGATCAAACAAAAAATCCAGTGTGAAATTCATCATCTCATAATTTCAATGAACACAAGTATTGAATTAGCAAGGAAGATGCAACATAGATTCAAAGAGGGTCCCAAGGAGAATGATGCAATAAATATGAGCATGAATATCCTATATCCTTGCTAGGAATATTTTAAAATCCTCATCTTGGGCACAACAATTTAAAAAAAAAACTATGCACAACTACCAACTTAACCAACCAAGCATTTTCCATATATATTAGAAGTGTTAATTTCAATAACTCAACATTCACACTAGTGACGATAAATCAACGTCACACTTATATTCTTATGCTCAAAGGTGTTAAGCTCATACAACTAGGGTCATTCCTAGACCTATGACCTAAGCCTTGAGAGTTCATAGCAACCCTGCCTATGTATCTCCTCATGGGAATCAGAGGCATTGTAGTTTGCCCCACAATGATAGAGGGATTTCAATCTCTCCTCTTGTATGGGATCTATTATCTCACTTTTAACCCATAACTATTAATTTAGTACATGTAAGCTATCAACAAAGTCAATTATAATATAATGATAATAATATTGCCATCAAGTGTTGGGTCCATACCAAACATTACTAGGAATTATTGTACAAACATTCACAATATTCACAAGGGGCATATTATACCGTAATCTCAAAGATCATACCCAATGTAAGTCATAAGCATACCTCCATATACCCAAGCTGACTAGCTTGTACACATCACTAGTATAACAATGATTGGATCATACAAAAATCATAAGTATAATGACGATTAGCTCATTCCTACATCACATATACAACAATGATTGTCTCATACACATATCACATTTATATTAGTGATTGGCTCCAGCTCATACATCACAAATACACAATGAAAATATCTAACCATACATCACAAATGCACAATAAAGAGCTCCAACATACATCACAAATACATAGTGACGTGCCCCAACATACATCACATCCACATTGGCCAGTTAACACAATACATTGGCTAACAAATCACAATGGCTAACACATGTTCATAATGCATCCCAAATAGAAAGAATATCGATGCATTGCACACTACACTGTAGGTCCATCCTTTCCACCAGTCTTTTGTGCCATTGGAAAAATGGGAAGAGGATTTAGTGCATCCCATACTACACCGCGAGTTTGTCCTCAACCCCACAAGGCTAAGTATAGAGTTTGAAAACTAGGAGGGGATTCAGTGCATCCCATACTACACCACAGGTCCATCTACCATCCCAAGGGTTTCCCTAAGTAGTGAACCTACCAAACCCAATGGATTCCAAATTCAATCACCTATAGGCCAATAACGAAAAAGTCTATCCACCAAGGAAGAAGTAGCTCCCGACATATACCACCTTGTGACCTTAATGATATTGTCAACTATCTTCTTCACAATCTCGGGTAACACTTAGCATCGGTCACTTTCGTGCTTACTAGTGACAACCAGTGAACCCTCTCAATATGCGGTTAGCCTTAGATTACCGTTACCCACATGAATGGGTCCCTACCCATGCAACCACTATGGCCATATTATAACCAAGGTAGTCTACTACCTTCACCTCCATGGAATAGGTGAATGTTGACTTATCCCTAGCAATAGCCCAAACATCGATCATTGGCACGGTCCAATAACTACTTATCATTGCTCAAATATCTTGGAGGTTCACTCTTGGGCAGGTCATGCATAACATAAATCACAATCTCAATCCATAGATACATGGGCCTTTACATAAACGCATAGATATAGAGTTAAATTACACAAACACATAAGAGATACATGGAAGGTTTCCCATGTAACAATATTTATTTCATTTAAATGCAGTATTTTAAAACATGCAAAGGAAAAGTAAAATAAAATTTGTAAACAAAATTTCTCACATAAAATTGTAGTAGACACCTCCAAAATAAATTCATTTAAGTTTCTTTATTATATTTTCTAATAAAAAAAGCTAATAATTATCTATAAATATAATCTCGCTTGGGTAGTGGAGTTGGCTTGGCCCATGGGTTTGCTCCCCATAGGTCTCAATTTCAACCCCTCGCTCTCACGGTTGACCGGTGGGCCTATATGCGGGCTATGGAATCCACCCATAGAGGGCTAGTCACACCCCTACTCACCCTAGGTATGCAAGGTACAACGTATGGGTTGTTAGGGCTAGTCACATCCCTACTTGCCCTAGGTATGCAAGGTACAAGGTATGGGTTGTTGGGCCACTCGGCTAAGTCGCGGGGACACCCTTGCCTCATAAAAAAATTATCTATAAAGATAAAGATTTTTTTTAATATTTATAAAAATAAGATATAAAAAATATGTTAAATTACTACACATAAAAATAAATTTGTAAAAATTAGAAAATTAAGTAGGGGACACCCCTACCCCATAAATTTTTTTATCTATAAAGATAAAGAATACAAAAAAATATGTTAAATTATTAGACATAAAATTAAGCTTCTAAAATTTAGAAAATGCACTATAAAAATACTTTTAGAAATTTACTATTCATATAAAATTAAGTTTGTAAATAATATAATTAAAATTAAAAAATATTAAAGATTTTTTGAAACATGATATCTCGTGACATTTTTTATATATAATTATTTAAGTAATAGTTTCTAATAAAAAATATGTTAAATTACTACATATAAAAAGAAATTTGTAAAAATTAGAAAATTAAGTATGAAATAACTTTCCTAAATTTACTATTACTTAAAATAAAATAAATTATAAAGATAAGATATAAAAAATATGTTAGATTACTACATATAAAAAAGAAATTTGAAAAATTTAGAAAATTAATTATAAAAGAACTTTCCTATATTTACTATTACATATAAAAGTAAGTTTCTAAATTAATGTATTTAAATTAGAAAATTAAATAAAAAAGAAATATTCTAAATTTACTATTACATATAAAAATGGGTTTTTAAATTAACTGAATACTTTTTAAAAAATTGAAAACATTTCAAAAAGGAAAAATCATTCATATTCTATTTTATTCAAAATTAACATATAGCTATACAAAAAATATTATATTTAAAACTAGGGGAGGGACCTAATAGTTGAGAACTATAACTTGGTGCTTCTCAAAATCTTATGTGGAAATTTCAATTCACTCCTAATTTTTTACAGCAGCTTACTGGGCAAGTCATCTGCTTATAACTAAGGTTTTACAGCTACATCATCAAATATGATGCCACATCAACATACTTTTTTGTCAAGGTGTCGAGAAAGGCCCCCAAAAAAGAAGTGAGATGGATACTTGTGCATCTACATCATGTTTTATTGGGTGTTGATGTGGCATCACATGATTTATTATTTTTTTAGACCTAAGGAATACAATTCATTTAATTATGGGTAGTCATCATCAACATTAACAACTTTAAAGTCACAACTATTGGTCTAATATTGTTAAAAATATTGGACATTATATAAACAAATGCTATCACAACTATTGGAACATGTTCAAATACTAGGTCCTTTCCCCTAACATATTTAATAAGAATTACATACACACTTAACTTTATCATATAATTTAAAAATAATATATATACATAACATTATTATTTGAGATAAAATTAATAATTATATTTTGTAAGTTTTTATTATTATTTTATATGTAATGACTTTATATAATTAATTACATACGAATAAATAATATACTTAAAATAAAAAAATAAAAATTATAAAGATAAGATATAAAAATTATGTTAGATTACTAAAAATAAAAAAGAAATTTCAAAAATTTAGAAAATTAAGTATAAAAGAACTTTCCTATATTTACTATTACATATAAAAGTAAATTTTTGAATTAATGTAATTAAAATTAGAAAATTAAATTATAAAGAAATATTCTATTAGGGTTAGGATTACAATTTTTAAAGGTTGTGAATGAATTAGGGTCACAATTCAATTAAGTTTACAGTTTAATTATGGTTGGTTTTAGGGTTCATTTGGGTTTAATCTTAGATTAGTGTGAAGTTTCTAAGATCAATTAGGGTTAAGGTTCATATAGGACTATAATTACTATTATAGTTCAATAAGGGTTAGGGTTAGGTTTCATGTTATTATTTAGATAGGGTTGGTGTTGGGGTTATCCTTCAATTATACTTACATTATGATTAGGGTTAGGGTTCATTTAGGATTAGGAATAGGGTTTAAACTTGAGATTAGGTTTAAGTTTTAATTAAGTTTCAATTAGTGTTATATTTTGATTAAGGTTAATTTTATAAAATTAATCAAAGATAGGCTTATGTATAGAGTTTTTTTTTTATGTTATATAAATTATATAATGGGAACTTAATTAGGATTATAATTCTATTAAGGTTAAATTAGGGTAAAGGTTAGGGTTAGGGTTAGGATTGGTATTTAGTCAAAGTCAAGGTTCAATTAATGTTAAGGTTAAGATTCCATTAGGGTTAGCTATTGGGTTAAATTAAGATTATTGTGAAGGTTAGGATAAAATTAAGAATAAGGCATAATTACAATTAGAGTAAGGTTATGGTTAGGATTCAATTAGAATTAGATATAGGGTTCAATTAAGGTTACTATTAGGGTTATGGTTAGGGCTAAATTAGGATTAGGGTTGAGGTTTAATTACAATTCAATTAGTGTTAGGTTTAAAATAGGGTCAAGGTTAAGGTGCATTTAATGTTAGGGTTATTGTTGCAATTATAGTTCAACTAAGATTAGTATTAGGGTTAGCATTAGGTTACAGTTCAATTAGGGATAGGGTTAGTGATCAATTAGTATTAGGTTTTAATTAGGTTTAAAGTTCAAAAATTTCAATTAGAGTTCAACTAGGGTTAAGGTTAGGTTATAGTTATGGTTGTTGATTAGGGTTTAGTTATGGTTAGGGTTGTGTAGGGTACAATTAGGGCTAGGGTTAAGGTTACAAGATAATGCTTTAGATAAAAGTTAGGGTTAGGGTTAGGACTCAACTATGGTTATGTATCAATTAGGATTAGGCATAATTATGATAAGGGTTAGGTGCAGGGTTATGGATAGGGGTAGGGGTCACTAGTTGTGTGAGAAAACTTCGTCAACTTGTACTCATTATATGGAAAATTGTAAGACCTATATTTTTTAAGAAATGTAAAGTAGACTCCTACCCTAGTGACCCCTACCCATAACCATAACCCTACACCTAACCCTAATTGTAACCTAAGTCTACTCCTAACCATAACCCTGTCCTTATTTTTTAATCAATTTCTCACAAAAAAGTGTAATAGGATTCAATAAGGCTTAGGGTTAATTTAGGGTTAGAATTAGGGTTAGGGTTCAACTATGGTTAGGTTTAGAGTTATGTTTAGAATTCAATTAAGGATAGTGTTCACTTAGGGTTGGGGTTTGAACAATCAGGCTTAGGGTTTAGTTCTAGTTAGGGGTAGAATTTAACTAGGGGTAATGTTTGATTATGGTTATGGTTTAAAAGGGTAGGGTTTAATCAAGGTTAGGGATAGGGTTAGAGTTCAATCAGGGTTACAAAAAGGGCTAGGATTTTGGGATAAATCTTGGGGTTAGCATCAAGGTTAGTGATAAAATAGGGTTAGGGTGAAGGTTGGGATTAGGGTTCAATTAGGGTTAGAGTTAGGGTTCAATTAGTGTAATGGTTAGTGTTAGGGTTCAATTAGGATTAGAGTTAGGGTTTAATTAGGGTTAGAGTTAGGGTTCAATTAATGTAATGGTTAGTGTTAGCCTAATAATTGTCTTCCATTTTTGTGTTGCAAATGCTACTAGCATATATATATTATTTATTAATAATATATATAAAAACACCGAGAGATATCCTTCTTGAGGTGGCTATTAGAAAACCCAACTTTAATATATGTATACTAACTTGAATCTTATTTGTATATCCAACCATAATGAAAACCCTAAGCTTAATTATATCTCTATAAAAAGCCTAAATCTAATTCTAAAACTAATGCTAATCATAACCCTTATCATAACGGTTCACTTCCATTAACCCTAATCCTTAATTTTTTTTATATTAATGATAGTTTAAGCACAGTTTTACATAGAAGTTGCTTGCTATTACAGCAGTTTGGTGTTACACAGCTACTGCTGTATGCACACCCTTACAGCATAAAAACCAAGTATCAAACTTGCTATATGCTAAATATGGATTATAGGGATTGAATTGTACAGATTTTTATCATATACAATCACAACATTTGTTGCTGGATCAAAAAAAAGGAAAAATACAGAGCTTGATTAACATGTACAATATTATAAACAGGGTTTTCAATTTCCTGATTTTGATTTGTATGCATTCTTAAAACATTGGTCTCTGGAACTTTCTCCACTATAGTAGTTTATCACCTCCTTCCTACTGCCAACAGCTTTGCCAATGAAGCCATTTTGGAATTCCTCTAAATCTTTCATAAACACAGCCAGGCTTGATTGGCCTTGTTGCCAAGGATGCCCAAATTTTACCTCATGCTAATTGATCAAGTTTATCCCATCTTTAGGTAGCTTCAGGAATTTTCTCTTTGCAATCTCCATGGTGGCCATTACCCTAGCTGAGTGTTGTCCATCCATCGTCCTGCTAGAGCTTTCAACCTCCCCCCTATTATCTATAGCCACTGTCTATCCACTTTCAGCGTCCTCACCCATAGCTTGAGCATCCACTTGAGTTTGACTGCCGAGGTGCCTTCCCCTGAGTCTAGCTTGCACCTCTATTGCCATGTTGAAATCCCTTTGAAACTCATTAAAAGCTTTTAAGAAGATCTCATGCCCACTCCTGCCTTCAGCCTTTATTATCCTTCTCATCCATCTCTGACAAGATTGATGAATTTGGGTAGCAAAACCTCAATGTGCAACGAGACCTGCAATGCAACATGAAGAAATGTGAGTCTTTTAGCAGACTCAGTAAGGGATCTCCTAGTGCCTTTGAATTTTTCATCGTTCCTAGCTTTCCAGTTATGCCACATAATCTTTGTAGTCAATCCTTAACGTTTTCATAATCCAAACAATATTAATATAATATTACATTAACATTAAATAATAACCTTATAATATTTACTAATTTAATAATAATTTACTAAATATTATAATATTATTATTTTAATTAATAATAGTTAATTATTATATAATATTATATTATATCATAATATTTTTTTTTTGGGAAAATTACCACCAGGGAGGGTGGCACTCTTCATTATTTTCAACAGCATGATTATAGGACTTTCCAAAATTGCTTACACTCCAAGATGCAGTTTCACTTAAACACAAGACACAGCTTCTTTTGATGATCTACCCCTTCCAAAGGACAGAGCAAATGTTACATAACCTGCAAAAAGATAACCTGGTCCTAGACCATCACCTCCAAAATCAAGAGTACCAACCTTGCTAAGCACTTTTAGCATATTGAGTGCAATCCTCTTGCAAGATCTTATCCAAACCCAGCCAAAAATTTACTTCTGTAGAAAAGACCTCCTCCTCCGATTGATTGATGCCGTACTTGGCCAAAAAATCGGCTGCACCATTTGATTCCCTATAAATATGAGTCAATCTGAAATCTTGTACTTTGATTAGAAAAGAATTGATTGCATCTGACCACATTTTGAGTTTCCAACTAGGAGCTTTCTTTGAACCCACTGCCCGAATCACAACCTGCGAATCACCTTCAATATCAACCGAATTCCAACCTTTTGAGACACAACATTTTACTCCTGCCAACAACGCCGCACACTCCGCTTCATTGTTTGTTCCAACAGGCAGCCTTAAGGAGGCCGCAGCTACAACTTGTCCCAAGTCATTTCTGATAATGAAACCGGCGCCCAAGGGTCCTGGATTACCCTGCGAAGCACCGTCAAAGCACACCTTCAGTCTCCCTTTTGGTGGTAGGACCCATTTTGTTTTAATTCTTGAACCCATATTCTTACAAAGCTGACTGCTGGGTTGCGATAGAAGTTGCCAATTGACTAACATTCACCTGTCCTAGGCAGAGAAGTACTTGTATTTCCTCTTTTTTAGACTACCTTTTAAGTGTTCACAAACTCCAACTTCAATCTTATGAAGAATCATTTCCCGTGAGGAGACCTTGTCCTTGAATATTCTGGCATTGCATTCTTTCCATAGGTGCCAAACGATCAAAGCCGACAATTCATTCCAGAGGCCACCCAAAGCAGCTCCTGTGTACATTTTTGGCCATGATTCAAACAAGGCTAATAAATTGTTAGGGAGTGGACTATACCAATCTAATTTTGCATAGAAATAGACCCACACTGCTTGCGCAAAATCACACTGGAGTAAGAGGTGGTGGACATCTTCCAAATTTCTCTTGCAGAGAACGCACCAGTGTGGCCCCATCACACCAATTATGTTCAATCTGTCTCCGGTAAGGATACGCCCATGTAGGGCGACCCACGCAAAGGCACCAGCCTTTGGCAACACCTGCCGCCCCCAGCAAAGCCATTTCGGCCACCCTTCCACTGACAGCTCATACTTAATTAACTTATAGCCCGAACTTATTGAGTATTCCCCAGTTTTGGAAGCACACCAGAAAATAGAGTCTGGGGAATCTGTTATCAGGATCCTCCTCATCGCCAACTCTTTCCTAACAATTGTTTTCATCGGTTCTTGAAGGAAATCAAAGCTTTTCCATTCCCATTCCCAACCTCCACTTGATTGCCATAAATTCAAATAGTCCCTCAGAGCTTGCCCATAAACTTGTTTTGCAGGGATTATTGCCTCTTCTATCCCTTGACATTCGCTAAGCACAAGATAGGCATTCCAAGATTCATCCCAGAATGCTGTAGACTTGCCATCACCAATCCTCCACGAAAGGTGCTCACAAATCACATCTCTTGAATTTAATATGAAGTTCCAAATGGCTGATCCCCTGCGTGGGTTGGCCAGGGTTAGAATCCTCTCTGGTTCAGGGGAATCTAAGTATTTGGCTCTTAGAACCTTGCTCCACAATTCCTCTGGGCGTTTGAACATTCTCCAAGACAACTTTGCTCCTAAAGCTCTGTTTTGCAACCTTAAATCTTTTATGCCAGCACCCCCGGAGTCTTTGGACAGCACCACAGTGTCCTAGTCCAGCAGAGGAAGACGCTTTTTCTCCTGAGAGCCTTCCCACAGCATTTTGCGTTGAATCCCTGATAGACACCTCAAGCATTTCTTAGGGGCTTCTAAACATGACAACAAGTAAATAGGAATGGCAGCCAAGACATACTTCACCATTGTTATTCTTCCTGCCATGGAGAGCCACCGCCCTTTCCAATTTTCAATTCTAGAACTACACTTATTTATCAATGGCTCCCAGTGGCAGAATTTTGATTGGCCGGCTAAAAGGGGGATGCCCAGATATTTCGATGGGAGATGATCTATCTTAAAGCCAAAAATAGCCGATATTTTTTGGCTTAGGCGCCTTGGGGTATTAAAAAGGAAAATGCTAGATTTCTCTTTATTTATTTGCTGACCCGCCTGATCATAGTATGGTTGCAGAATTTCTTTTATGAGTTGAGCCTCTACAGTCGTTTCACACCCAAAGAGAATGGTGTCATCTGCGAAAAGAAGGTGGGTGATGGCAGGGATTGAGGATGAGACACTTATTCCTTTCCAGATTCCTCTACACTTTGCTTTTTCTATTTGATTGCTGAGAGCTTCAGTCATCATAATATATAGGAAGGGAGAGATTGGGTCTCCCTGCCTAAGGCCTTTTGCCCCTGCGAAGAAACCACTGGGAGTCCCGTTTATTAGAATAGAGTACCTTGGAGAAGAGATGCAGCTAAACACCCAATCAAGCCAATTCTCACAGAATCCCAATTTCTTCAATACTTCCATTAGGAACCGCCAACGCACCCTATCATAGGCCTTACACATATCTAGCTTGATCACCATGCCTTTTGCTTTTGAATGCTTTAGAGAATGAATAACTTCGTGAGCTACAACAATCCCATCTGTGATATTTCTTCCTGGGGTAAAACCGCTTTGTTCTAGAGAAATTATACTTGGAAGAATGCTCTTCAACCGATTTGCCATCACCTTCGCTATTATTTTGTAGATTGTGTTGCACAAGGAAATGGGCCGAAAGTCTGCGAATGAATTGCAATTCTCCTTTTTTGGAATTAGAGCTAAATTTGTATTGTTCAAATCTTTCAGCACAGTTTTCTTTTTCCTGGACTCCTCCACCACTCCATGGACCTCTGTCCCCAAAAAATCCCAGCAAGATTGATAAAAGAAAGCATTAAAACCGTCAGGGCCAGGAGCCTTGTCCGGTTGCATTTGAAACAATGCTACTTTCACCTCTTCTTTTTTGATGCTGTTGTAGAGCAATGCATTGTCTGCCTCTGAAACCATCGGAGCTACATCTGAGATGATGTCCAGATTTTTTGTTTCCGCCTCATTTTTACCTCCTAACAAGGATGAGAAGTAGTCCACTCCAGTCCTTTGAATATCTTCTTCATTGGTGATCCATCCACCCCTGCCATTAGTGATTTGAACAATCCTGTTCCAACTACGCTTCACCTTTGTCGAATTGTGAAAAAAATTTGTGTTCAAATCTCCTTCCTCCAGCTAGGTATCCCTGGACTTTGAACGCCAATAACACTCTTCCCGCTGCAGCAGTTCATTATATTCGGCTAGTAAGGGTTTTTCTTTTTCAAATTCAGCATTTGTCATACCTTGCTTTGCGACCGTTTCTCCCAATACAGCCATATCTTCTTCCACACGCTCTTTTTCCGCAAAAATATTTTTGAAAGTAGAACTATTCCACTCCCTCAGTTTGGTCTTCATCCTCTGTAATTTCTTATGGAAAATAAACATCTTCGAACCCTGCAGCAAAATTGGTTCCCGCCACCATTGTTTCATGAGTGCCGGGAGATCCTCTGAGCGCATCCACATTTTTTCGAATTTAAATTGGCTTCTAGGAACTTTTGAATCTTCATTGATCATAAGGGATACTCGAAAGTGGTCTGATATTGCAATAGGCCAAATTGTTGATTTCGGCAGCAAATTACCCTGCAACCAATCTTCAGACACTAGAAACCTGTCAAGCCTTTCGGCAATGTTAGTAAAATATTTTCTTCTGTTGTTCCAAGTATAGGTACCGTTAGAAGTTTTTATATCTATCAAATTGTTCTCCTCGATAAATTTCAAGAAATCTTTTTGAGATTGCAAAATTTTCCTAGAGCCCCCTAGTTTTTCTTTGAGATCCGCAATTGCATTGAAGTCGCCCCCAACCACAACTTTAGAATTTCCCAAATCTTTAGAAATATTATCCCATAGTAATTTTTTTTCCTCTATCTTAATAGGGCCATACACATTATGTAATTCATATTTTTCTTTAGAATGGAAAATATTTACCTCCAGTTTCATCCAGTGTGAATTTGAGTTTGACAAAGTTACCTTGAACCTTCCTGGGTGCCACAGGACTCCGATACCACCTGAGGCCCCTACCGCATCCACCATCAAGCCTTCCCAATTTTTACATGATTTGATGAATTTAGAGGATTCTTCACCTTCTAGTTTTGTTTCCTGCAAAAGAATGATGTCTGGTGATTGACAGTCCAACTGGCGTTTCACCAGACATTTTTTGTTAGGGGCATTTATGCCCCTAACATTCCAAGTTAGGATCTTCATCTCTTGCCAAGGGAGGCATTTGCTCCCTTGGAACGAGTCATGTAGGATCTTAAAGACAGTTGATCACCCTTCATGGCTTCTTCTTCACGTTTTTGTTTTAATTATTTTCTTCCAGCTTTGGAAGTGGAAGGTTGCTTTGCTGTTTGCCTTATAGTATGTTTTTCTGTTATATCAAGATCTTCCTCAGATTCCCTTTCAGACAAGTGTTCTGAATTATCAGAGGTGCAATTTGGATGCCATTCGAGCAGTTTTAATGGAGAAAAATGAATGTCCTCGGAGCCTCCAACCTCACCTTCTTCCAGATCAGGGGCGTTTTCAATACCATGTAATTCCGGCGGCTCTGCCAAAGCAATTTGCCAGTTTTTTACATGCTCCGATGCTTGGAGACTGGAATGTTCCACTGCGCAAATTTTAACCCCTTGCTCCACTGGTTGCTGACTTTCCATTTTCTCTTTTTTTTGTTTTTCTCTCCAAATTTCTCTTGTTGTTGGAGGGAAGCGCTTACAACTTACCGCGTTGTGATTCCTCCGTTTACATTTGACACAAAATTTTTTTGGGACTTCTATTTCAATGTTCTGAGCCCAGATGTTTTCACCCAATTTAAGATCTATCGAGTCAGGGATATTATCTATTGATAATATCAATATTCTTGCATAAATTAAGGATTCACCTTCACGCAAATCTATTTCAAGAGTTTTACCCAGCGAATTGCCAATTCGAGCGATGCATCCACTTGACCAATATTCGAAGGGTAGGTTATATAGGCGTACCCAGATTGGGCCGTTTCTTGGATTAAGCTTTAACGGGTTGAAATTACTCCACCATTTTTGCAGGTATAAAAAATAGGAACCGTTTTTCCAAATTTCCGCTTCCAATATTTGATCCCTTTCCGATTCGCTCCTGAACACTGCCACAAAAAAACCTTTTGGTAAAAAATTCAAAATCGGGTCTAGACCCCACTTTTGCAACACCCATTCACCAATTTCTTTTCTGGTGAACCGTTTCCCCAAAAATCTGCCAATAACTACCCTCTGTTCAAGCCGTTTGACGTCACCTTCCACAATGTCTGTGACATCCACCTTAATTTTTGCCACAGATGCTTTTTCATGCCTGTTTACCCCTGATTTTTGGCCACTGACTTCGGCACTTGCATCTTCCTTCGCTTGATTTTCAGAAACCCTTCCACCATCCGCCATTTCTTTTAATTTCATGCATGTAATTACACGTTCAAAAAGATATTATATCATACTATTATTAAATTTTAAATTATTATAATTATTATTATTTTTTAAATATAATTTAAATTAATATAAAATTATTTAGAATACATTATAAAAAAGACTACATTTTAAAATATTTAATATTATCTAATATATTTATTATTAAAATATAACTTATATACTTATATATAATATTATAATTATATACACTACAATTTAAAAATACTATAATTATAATAATACATTAATAATTTTAATAAATTAAATTTATATAAAAAATACAAATCACACAAATATTATTTATTATATTTTATAATATTAAAATATTATATGATCATATTATTTAATTCTATATTAATTATTATTTTTATTTTTTTAGAAATAAATAAATATATATATATATATTTTTGTTAGTGTTTAACTATAATTAAGAGTTTAATAAGGGTTAGGGTTATAGTTAAGATTCTATTACGATTAGGGTAAGAGTTAAATTAGGGTTATAGTTAGGTAAGGGTTCACTTACGATCTCGGTGTATTATATATATGTTAATATCTAATATATGTATGCTAGTTATATTTACATCTTCATAAAAGGGATGATCTACATAGAGTTGCATATTGCACGACATTAAACATAATAATTATAGACACCGAAATCCTGTGACTTCCATATTCTTCATAATTCTTATTCTCCATGGTCATGATTAAATAATGTTAATTATTTAATTATTTACTTTAATTTTAATTCTTCTATTAATTAAATAATCTTAATTATTTAATTAATTCACACTTTTCTTTATTCTATCTGATTAATTAAATAAACTCTTTTTATTTAATTATGTTACTAATTAACCTTATTCTTCTTGTTGAATTAAATAAATCATTATTTAATTTACTCTTTATCATATTTCAACTATAATTAAATAAATTCATTATTTATTTAACTGTTCATTTAAAATCCCTTCATCATTTAATTAAATAAATCTTATTTATTTAATTATTCTTCGAATATGAGTCTTGAATTAAATGAATTATTTAATTCATTAATTCTATTTTAACACATTCTTCTATATTTTAGATAATTATGTGAGTTATCTAAGTATTCACTTTTACTCGACTGACATCTATTTTAATCACTCGATTAACTCTTGATTTGATGTCCGAAAGTGGCTTTCTCAGTAATCTCTTTGTCGATCATTCAATCATCCAGTTCTAACTTATTTGCATGTACATGTGGATTAATTAAATATTCTTATTTAATTAATTAAATGTTGTGCATCCAACAAGAGTTGATTTAATCAATCTTTATCTTTGTCATGCAAAGATATTTCTTATGTTTTCAATGCCAAAAGATTAAATCATTTATTTAATCTTTAATTCTATTTCTAATTTGTATCACTCATGTCACTACTACAGCTTATCGAATGCATGTCTAATCTGTCAATCTTAACCGTCCGTTGATCTTTCAATCTTGACCTGTCGTTCGAATAATCAATTTTCTATAAATTGATTTGTCATTCTTCATTCCAAGGGCTCTCTCGCAAAATCTTATGACTTTTGAGAGAACTCAATCTTGAATCTTCGATATTTTGCTAATCATTATCTTAGGCTATACTTGGACGAATTTATGAAAAATCTGAGGGCAATTATACTACACAAGCAAAATGGAGAAGGGCAATCGAGATGAATCATGGAAATATGTTTGAAATTGGTGAGATTGTTTCAGTTTTTTTACGTTTTACTTTCCTTTGTTCTTTGTTGCTTAACGAATAGGTTTGCATCTTAGATTTAGTATTGCATGCATATGTTTGCTTCTAATGATCTATTGTTTTATCTTGTGCAACTTTCTATCGCATTACATTTGGTGAACCTGACGTGAAGACACCATCTTCGCGAATCTATAGATTTTTTATTTTAATTTTTGTAGGTTTTTCGTACGTAACGACGCATCAGTTTGACGAAGCGACGCAATTGACTTCCTGAACCACATCTGACAAAATAAACGACGCATCTGAAAAATTACGACGCATCTGAAAATTCCTAAACCGCAATTGATTTCCTGAGCCACAACTGAAGAATAAACGACGCATCTGACTGGTAATACCGCGACGCAATTGACTGGTAAAACTTTATTTCTGTTTTCAAAAATTTGAAATTTTCAATTGGTTTGTGTGTTACTGATATCTGATTTTCAGCGTGTGGCCCTTTGGAGTAACAAACCTTTGCAAGATGATTGATGAAGACAATTTTCAAAATTACTAACTAATTTTTTTGCAGGACATTTATCGAAGACCTTAGTTAATTTTGAAACAGATTGTTTGGTAGCATAGCAAATTTTTAGTTTGGTTAAAATTAACAAGTGTCTATTGTGTTTGGTGCAAAATCACAAGTTTGGTCACCCTTACGACTTGGTATATCGAAGTATCCTCTCCCCTTGTGCATCTGTGCAATCTTAGGTGTAAGAGAAACGGTTACCAACTCTAGAACTTGGGCCTATTCTAGTGGGAAAAAGTACTCACCCCAGGACGACTCAGACCGGTAGCACCTTGAACCCGAGGGACTTCCAGCTGGTATATAAAAGAGGATTCTTGGGGAAAGTTCAAGAATCACACGTATGGTTCCGACGAGATGGATTCGAAAGGGGACTCTTGCCGCATGGATCATGCCCTACAAACGGAATGCCCGAATTAAATACCTTTTGTTTTAGATACCAACCTATTTGTGGTCGTTGCTTGGTATAGTGCAGGGTACAGTATCGTGCTCGAAGACACTCACTACTGATCCCCTTGAGTAGAGATAGCAGTTCTTGGGAGGTCATTACCCAAGAATTCAAAATTGGTGTGCTTGAAAGACGTTAATGAGCCGTGGAGGGGAGCCAATGCCACCAAATTTCTAAGCTATCCGCTCTCGAGAAGGAAAGGTGTTTATCACCAATCCGGGGTATTTCGGTGGGCTATACCAAGTATACAAACCCTAGGCCTTTGGCCTATTAGGATGTGCTTGTCTCTTATCAATTTAAACATTCTTTGAGTCCAAAATAAAAATTGAAAACACTTTGTCTTATGATTGTCTTTGTTTGTCAGAATTCTGATCACAAAAAATAGAGTCAGTTTAAATCTCATCACTAAAAATACACAGAGAGTCGCAACTGTTCACCAGAAACTCACAATTGATTTTTAGAGTCACATCTGTTAAATCTTGAGTTGCATCTATTTAGTTTTGAGTCACATCTGTCTGTATCAGTCACATCTGTCTAGATTAGAGTCGCATATGCTAGTTTGGCTCACAATTGCTTTGCAAAAACCGCATGTGTTATATTATGAGTCGCAACTGTCAGTACGAGTCGCATCTGTTAAAAGGTTAACCACATCTATCCGAGTCAAATTAAACTTTTCCAGAGAAATGCAATTGATCACTGTAAAACCGCAACTGTTAACTTGCACCACATCTATGAAATCCTGCGACGCATCTGTCTATTTATCAGAAAACTAGAATTCACAGTCACTGTCTAGTCAACACGATTGTACCAGTTTTAGTTGTCTTTTCACAAACAATCCTTGAACAGAAACCTGAAATGATTTGCTCAATTTTTCATCCTTTAGGTTCATTTAGTCATTACCATAGTTGTCTTAATCCAGAGTTTAGTTTCATTTTAGGTTACACATTACCTTGCATTAAACTTCTAGACAGGTCATTTTTACATACTTTAGGACTAGTTCACCATCTACACTTTAGAAAAGTCATAGCGTCAACAAAATCTATCATTGAGCCTAGTTTTATCAGTATATCCTTTGTCCTACACAGAGTCTTCCTAGCTCATCAGTCTAGTTAGGAAACTCAACCTGTCTTTGATCCTTGTCCTACATTGGTTCCTTGACTTAAACTAAATTGACTCCTTGGTTAGACTTTAGGTATTTGGTCCCTTCATCTTAAGGTTTATAGAATTGACTATTTTAGAACCTTGCTTAGACCTTGCATCTTTAGATCTTAGGTTAGCGTCATTCTAGAATATTCCTTATTTTGCATACGAAAATCCCAAAAACATAGACTAAGCTCATACTGTTCATAGATATAGTTTTGCATTTCCCGCATATTGAGCTTGTCTTACATGGTTGAAACTAGGTCTAAGAGAAGAGAGAGAAAACATGTCGAACCCAAACAAATTCATCAATCCGTTTTCGTCAAGACCTCATAAGACTCTATTAGACAAATTCACCACTAGAAACACTCAAGGACATATTGCAGTAGAGGACATAGAGGCTGCCGCACAGGACCTTGAGTTTGCCTCTTTTGTAGATGAGTACCTAGCAAATGATTGTCAACAATTTTTAGGAAAATTGCTAGCTGAAGGTGCTACTTTACCTCCAGGATTTGATATCAGCACCTTACAAACTCAACCTACACAAGGGACAAATACCACGACTGCTAGTACTACTATACCTCAGGTTAGCACAACTATGCCATCTACCACATCTACACAGAGTACAACAGTCCATACGTCCCCATTGGGTACATCTAGCATGACATCAAGATTTAATTTCACTATAGGGGCTTCATCATCCACTCCCTTCGGTCCTCTTGTTGGGAGTAAACAACCTAAAACATTAGCCTCTACACCTTATGTCGGTGTCCCAAGTACGCAATCAACAACCACCCCTACTGCTAGTATCACGAGTACCATACCACAGTCGATGGCCATACCTAGTGCTCAAGTCACTAGACCTATACCAAGGATTACACAAACAGGAGGCATTCCCTCCTTCCAATATGGCAATCAAAACCCTTTTTCACAGATTGGTAATTAGAATCTGTCCACACAGATTCCAAGTCAAAACCAATTTACATCGATTCCAAATCAGAATCCTTTTTCACAGATTGGTAGTCAGAATCCGTTCACACATATTCCAGGTCAAAACCAATTTACATCAATTCCAAATCAAAATCCTTTTTCATAGATTGGTAGTCAGAATCCGTCCACATAGATTCCAGGTCAAAACCAATTTACATCAATTCTGAATCAGAACCCCTTTTCCCAGAGTGGTACTCAGCCGTTCACACAGATCTTAGGTCAACACCAATTTATGCCGATTCCAGACCAAAACACATTTACCAACATTCTGAATCCAAATCCACCTCAGATGCCAACGTTTAATCGAAACCCATCATGAGACTTTGGATTTTAGAATACATACCCAGATCTGCATAATCCTCCTAGCACATCTTTGACCCAAGTTGACGTCTTACAAACACAAATGTAGGCATTACAAACACAAATGGATAACATGTCGGTGTTAACTAAGAAATCATTTTCACCAAAGGACATATGCCCATTCCCTTTTGATAGATCATTGTACATGACACCTTTCCCTCATGGATATGTCATACCAAATCTCCCGAAGTACAATGGAAAATGAAATCCAATAGAACATATAAGGGAATTTTCTACCATATGCATAGATGTCGCTTATGACCCCATGTATCTTATGAGACTATTTCCAAGAAGTCTTGTGGGAACTGCACTAGAGTGGTTTTCGGGTTTAGATTCTGGCATCAGATCTTGGGGTGAATTGGTTGAGAAATTTGTGGAACAATTTGCCTACAACATAGATCATGAGATAAATATAGCAACCTTGTGTCACACAACCCAAGACGAAGGGGAAACATTCATTGCTTTCTTCTAGAGATGGAGAACTATAGCTAGTAGGTGTCCTGTTGAGATACCTGAAAAACAAAAAGTTACAATGTTTCAAGAAAACCTTCATGCAAAACTCAGGAGCAATTTAAGGGTACATTGTTGCACGTCTTTTTCAGAACTAGTGGAAAAAGGGGTGATAATAGAGAAGGATCTCATTGAGAAGGGTGAACTCAAGACATCAATATCCAATAGAAACCCAATCGTACAAAACACCCCCACTGACAGAAACAGATTCTGGTCTCGCAACAAAAATGTCACCAATGATGGGGTGGTTGATGCTAAAACATTACAAGCAGCACCCCTCCTCACATTACAAGGACCTCATACTTTTTCCAACACCCTTAATGCTGTCAATCAACTGCCTAACATGGTCCAAAATACTCAACGTCCACAACCAAGAAGATTTCAAAAACGTGAATTCACTCCCTTAGGGGAACCTATTGAGTCAGTGTTCAAACAACTGCTACAACATAATCTCATACAGCTGCAGGAACCAAGACAATACGATCCAGGACAATTTAAACCAGTTTGGTGGGATGACAATGCCTTTTGTGATTATCATAGAACTAAGGGGCATAACCTACAAAACTGTCGACAACTGAATAATATCATACAAGATCTTGTCGAAAAGAGAATTATTGAAGTTAGTGGATAAAAACAGAAGTCATCAAACACGGATCAAGTATTTTTTGACCCACTACATGACCATGGGAAAGGAATTGTCCCCAGTTCAAGTACTAAGATGAATATGTCAGCCAATTATGCCAGTGTCAAGCATGATTATAATAGTGGAAAAATCATTAACTTCCTTCGTGTCGTCGATGAGAATATCAATACCATTATTATCAATACCAATCCTGAGTGTGGGGTCAATACTCGTCGTACTAAATTCAGTATTCAAGGCCCTCCATCGCAGCAAACACCCCAACCTTCCAAGTTACAATATAACCTTCTTGATCAGTTGGGGAAGACCCCAGCCCAAATCTCAATCTTGGAATTGTTGCGTATTTCCCCTGAGCATCGGTCTATCCTTGATAAAGCTTTACAGAATACCACGGTCCCTAATGATCTAGATGTCAATCGTTTCCAGGAAATGGTGGGCTACTTGACCAATAATCACCATGCCGCATTTTCTGAACAAGATTATGCAACTGAAAAGACGAACCACAACGACCCTTTTCACCTAGAAGTCCTTGTTGATGACACCAAAGTTAGATGAGTTTTGGTAGACGGAGGAGCAGGGTTAAATTTGTGTACTTTAAAACTAATTAAGGCTTTAGGTATCTCAAAAGCATACATAGACATGACCAAGAGTATTGTCATTAAAACTTATGATGATGAGGAAAGAAAATCAAAGGGAGTCATAACACTTCCTATCAGAATTGGTCCTGTAGTGATGGAGACAAAGTTCCAGGTCTTGGATCTCACCCTTCCTTATAACCTTCTGCTAGGTAGACCATGGATTCATGCCATGAAGGCAGTCCCTTCCACCTACCATCAGCGTCTTAAATTCCCTTACAATGGCACAAAAATAACTATAGACGGTGATCCAAATCCTTTCCAGTATTGCACCAATCTAAAGGAGATCCCCCAACACCAAGTGCCAGTAAACCAAGAGGCCTCATCGTCCAATTCATCCTCCTATGTTGATCTAGCTACACTTACTCGAACACCTATTTCACCCTCAGTTCCTACCACTCCTAGGGTTGAGATCCAAGACAAGGGTTGTGGAGAGTATTACATGATAACTTCTTATTGTGTTAGCCATTTGATTCCTCCTAAGTCATACAGTTTACCTACATCAGATAAGAGACAATCTATGGTCACTATACACATTCCTCCCACAACGATTTTTCTAAATGGGATGAATTAAGCAAAGAGGTCGTAGATACAGAAGATGTCACTTCCTGGCTGTTTAGAGAAGATGATGAAGAACCCCTCTTACTTGCTCATATTCCTACAAATATATATGGAAAGGGTTTCAAAATCATGCAAAGCAAAGGATATGATGGACAGAGTGGTTTAGGATTAAACCAAGATGGCAGGATTGAACCAATATTTGTTTCTCAGTGGCCAAAAGGAGTAGGGATAGGGTTTCAACCAATTCAGATTGGCGTTCCTAGTACCCCATTACCCTTACTTGAGGAAGTAAGTGCTTCAGAAGATATTAAGACATCTCACGAACCAGTGGACCAACATCATTGTGACTCCCCCAACTCTAACGATTATGAGTGGGATTCTCTATCCTCTACTTCTTCCATGGACCTTGACAAGTTATTTGGAGAACTTGACTTGATGCTAAGTTCCTCACCCAATCCCTTAAATTCCTGTCCACCAAAGAAAATGACAAAAGAGGAATCGTTTAAACACTACTATTGGGAATCACTTGATCCTACCTCGTGGCAACATGAGCCACCTGTTTCCGATAGTCAAACCTTGGCACTAGGCCCACCTATTCATCCACCTAGACCTAAACCTAAGAGCAAAAAGGACCTGGTGCAAGACTTTTGTAACCACATGAATAATTCAATATTTACCTTGACTCCATTAAAATTTGATAACTTCGACGATGACATGCCCTTAGTCTATCCCCAACTCATTGATTGGGACCAACAAGACACACCCATCTTAGATACGTTTGAGAATGACGAAGCAATTGTTGAGTTCCTGGGATTACGAGAAGGCATACCAAACGATGATCATAAGGCTGGTTTTACTATTGAATTGGAAAACAAAGCATATTTTGGGGAATCTGTTCAACCCTCCAGTCGCAAAAATGAGAAAAAGAATAAACAAGATAAAAAGGATGAGTCTCTAGGTGAAAACCGAAAGGCACCTTTAAACAATGAAAAAGTAAAAAGAAAGGACGCATCCGAAGGTGAAAACCTCTCTGAGGCACCTAAGGATGGAGGTTTGAACATTCTCCCTATTGCACAGGAAAATTCACCCATGCTATGGAAGAATCAGTAGAGGTTAACATAGGTACCAAGGACAATCCTCGGTTGGTTTATTTTGCAGCGTCATTGACAACAGAAGAGCAATCGGAGTTTCATAACTTCTTTGCACAGAGACATAAATTTTTCTTGGTCATATGCGGATATGCTAGGGTTGGATCTTGACCTTGTTCTGCATCATTTTCCCTTACAACTAGGTGCCAAACCAGTGAAACAAAAGTTGAGAAAAATGCACCCACAAATTGCTTTATTAGTCAAGGCAGAACTCAAGAAACTCTTAGACGTTGGTTTCATCAAATCTATCAACTATGCGGATTGGATTTCCAATCTTGTACCAGTCACTAAACCAGCTGGGGGCATCTGCATCTACACTGATTTTAGAGACATCAAAAAATCCTGTCCTAAGGATGACTTTCCTTTTCCTAACATAGACATGATAGTTGACATGACAACGGGATATGAGATGTTGTCCCTTATGGATGGATTCTCAGGGTATAACCAGATCAGAATTGCAACTGAAGACCAACCTAAGATGGCTTTCACCTATCCATGGGGAACTTATTGCTGGAATGTTATGCCCTTTGGACTCAAGAATGTTGGAGCAACTTATCAACGTGCCATGACTACTATCTTTCATGATCTAGTACACACTCTTATGGAGGATTATGTCGATGACCTTATTGCAAAATCCAAGACAAGGGCATAACATTTGCATGTTTTAGACAAGATATTTTAGAGATTAGAGAAGTATAATGTGAGACTCAATCCAAAGAAATGTGTGTTTGGAGTCAAGTCAGGAAAGTTGTTAGGTTATATCATCTCTAGACGAGGCATTGAAGTGGATCCTGCTAAGGTGAAAGCAATCATGGACATGCCACCACCCACAATTCTCAGTCAACTAAGGACATTACAGGGAAGGTTGCAATCTATCAGAAGATTTATAGTGCAGCTAGCAGATAAGACGCATCCTTTCCAACATCTACTTAAGAAAGGAGTACCCTTTGCATGGACACCTAGGTGTGAAGAGGCTTTTCAACTGATTAAAGAATATTTACTCACACCCCCTGTCTTAATGCCACCTGTTGAAGGAAGACCATTGATTCTTTATATTAAAACCCATTCATCACTCAGAGCATTGCTTGCACAGAATGGCGATGAAGGTCATGAAAGGGCAGTCTATTATATCAGTCAGACTTTGGTAGTTTATGAGCTCAACTATAGTACCATTGAACGTGCCTGTCTTGCAGTAGTATTTGCTACTCAAAAATTGAGGCACTATATGCTAAACCATCAAACAATGTTGATTGCTAAATAGACCCTCTGAAATATCTTCTTAGCAAGGTAGCATTAACAGGACACTGGCCAAATGGGTTATGATACTTAGTGAATATGATATCCAGTATGTTGAAAGAAAGGCTATTAAAGGATAGGTCATTGCGGATTAGTTAGATGGGTAAGTGCACCAAGATGGTTCCCAAAAGGGGGGCTTAAGTGGCCACTTTTTTTCTGAAATCAGGAAATACTGACCTTGGACGTGAAATTGAGGATAGTTACACTCAAAATTTTGAGATGGAACAAAAACAAACAAGGACCGTAGTGCTCCGAGTCTACTTTCTAAACTACTAATTTATTTTGAAAATGGTTGAGATTAAGGGGTTCAAAAGAGGGACACACACAAATTGCTGTTGTTTCGCCGTAAAAACATAACATAACAACTTTGTGTGACCCGAGCACGGGAATTTTTGTAGTATTTTTAAAATCGCTCTGGTCAGGTTAGATAATGTATGTAGTAAGGACTGGATATTTTCTGATAATTTTTAATGAATATTTGATTTTTTATTAATTTTTTCAAGTGGGCACTCTAAAAGCAGAATTGGGCCATGTTCCCCTAATTTTGAAACTAATAGATTTTTTTTAAATTTATTTTTAAATTAGAATGGAGTCTAGTTTCTAAAAATGTAATTTATTTCAAATTTTGATGAATGGTTAATTTATAGCAAAAATAATTGCAAACACTGATTTTTGAAGAAAAGCATATGCACAAACAAAAGAAATTATGGATGAAAGGCTTAACATTGTTTGAAAGTGAAAAAAATTACATCGTTGGAAAGTTAAGAAAGAACCTAACATTACCCATGCTTCGATTTTCTTGATATTGAACGATGCAATCTTGATGGTGGAGCACGAACCCGATTATGTGAAAATTTGTTGAATTTGGAAAAAACACGTCTCTGGTCTTTGGGAATGCCCTCCAAGCCTTTGGGTTGGTATTCCAAGGCAAAACCAAAGCAAATTTACAAAGAAAAAAATAACGCGAACGCGTTTTAACGCGAACGCGTTATTTGTTAGTTTGGCCACAAAAGTGTGACCATTTCGGTGCACTTACCCAGCTGACGCACCCATACAGGCAGATCACCCATTAGTTGTAGACTTTCCTGATGAATTCATATTCACAATTGACACAAACATAATATGGAAATTGTACTTTGATGGCTCACATACAAATCATGGTTTAGGGGCTGGTATACTGTTTATTACACCTCAGGGTGATTCCATCCCTAATTCATTCAGGATTGCATTCCCATGCACTAATAACATAGTAGAGTATGAAGCTCTAGTGACAAGGTTATGCATGGCAGTCAAGTGGAAAATTAATATTTTACAAGTATATGGGGATTCTCAACTAGTAATTAGACATGTAAATGATGATTATGAGACTAAGGATGAGAAACTTGCTCCATACAAGTGCATGGCTGATAGATTTAAAGAGTACTTTGACAAAGTCGAATTTCATCAGATACCTCGTGTTTTAAATAGAGCAGCAGATGCTATGGCTACAATTGCATCACTTCTTGACATTCCTAACAACGTGCCTAAGTTTGAGTTCTTGGTAGAACAGCTTTTGGTCCCAGCCTACGATATCCCAGATTCTAAAATGGTGTGTGACATTGTTGGTCCTGATTCCCCATGGTACAAAGAAATCTATGATTATCTTCATGCCAAAGTCATACCCACTACCCTATCCAATAACCAACATAGGACATTCCTCCGCAAATCTACCAAATACACTATCGTCGGAGATACCCTATATAGACGTGCCTTAGATAATACCCTACTGAGATGTCTTGATTCTACTGAAGCACAAGCAACCTTGCGTGGGGTACATGAGGGTATATGTGGCTCCCATTCTAGCGGTCCTACCTTAGCCAAAAATATTATGAGACTAGGTTATTATTGGCCTACTATGGAAAAAGACTCATATCTTTTTATAACGAAATACCGCCAATGTCAAATTCATGGAGACCTGATACATGCCCCAGCATAGGAGCTCCGTCCTATAACGTCACCATGGCCCTTTTCCCAATGGGGACTCAACCTCATAGGTAAGATCCACCCCACGTCATCTAATGGACACAAATTCATTATCATTGCCACTGAGTATTTTACAAAGTGGATTGAAGCTATTCCTATGACATACATTACCGTGGCACAGATTTCTCAATTCATCCTAAACTATATCATCTGTCAGATGGTGTCCCTAAGTCCATAATCACTGATCATGGCCGTCCATTTAAGAACCAAGAATTCCGCCATCTGTGTGATGAATCTCATATCCAACATCACTTTTCCACTCCATACTACCCCCAAGGTAACGGCCAAGCGGAGGCATCTAACAAGACCATCATTAGAATCCTCAAGAAAATTGTCAATGATGCTGGTCGTGATTGGCACTTACAGCTTAACCCTGCCTTATGGGCTTACTGCACTAGTATCCGTACTCCCACTGGTGCTACTCCATATTCACTTGTATTTGGTTCTGAAGCTATTCTGCCTATTGAGGTCGAGATTCCTTCCCTAAGGGTATCCCTAAAAGGCCACATTGATGATGAAGAGTATCGAGTATCGAGACTCCATGAGCTAGAATTCTTGGATGAGCGTAGACAAAAGGCACTCAACCATCTTCAAGCATATCATAATCGCCTTCGTCGTAGCTATAACAGGAAGGTATTGAACAAAAACTTTGACATTGGTGACCTGGTTTTAATGGAGAACCCAAAGAATCAAGTAGAAAGAGAAAAACCAAGAAAGTTTGAACCTAATTGGTTAGGACCTTATGTTGTTACATAAGCTTTTGGATTAGGAGCGTACCAACTTTCTACTCCTAAAGGAGAACCATTGTCTTCACCAATCGATAGTATGCATCTGAAGAAGTTCTACACATAGCTTCTGGGAGCCTTTGTCTTAATTAGCAAACAAATACAAAAAAATCAGAAAATCAAAAAAATCATTATCAAGGTGAAAACCTGGTAAACAGGCGTCTTGGTAATACCAAAAAAATTAGATAATATGGACAATAGTAAAGAAAAATCATTCGTCCAATAGTGAAAACCACTTCAGTGGTGCTTTGGATAAGTACCATGGTGAAAACCTGGCAAACAGGTGCCATGTGTAGTTGACTCTGCTCCTTTTTCTACTATTATTCTATACATAGTTCGTATCCTTGTACGTACTACTTATCCTTGTACATAGTCCACCTCCCTGTATCTATCCCTTATCCTTGTACATAGTCCACCTCCCTATATCTATCCCTTATCCTTGTACATAGTCCACCTCCTTGTATCTATCCCTTATCCTTGTATGTACTACCTATCCCTGTACATATCCCTTATCTTTCATGTCCATCACTTGTCTATATCATTCCTAATAAGTGGTAGTATTTCCCATAACTTGGAACGATTGACATCAAGTGCATTTCATATCCCCCATCTTTTCCTATTCATAGTCAATTGGTCTTGTATTCGACTAGGGGAAAACACTTGACATGTGTCATATTGGTTCTTACATTGGTTGTGTTGAAGACGTAAAACCATGAAAAAACCCACAAACATCGCAAAATGACTAGAGAAAACACAAAAACATCATAGAACTTCAAAAAGACAAAAAAATCAAAACATTTCGAAAATCCAAAAAAAATAGAGTCAAAGTCAGTCGCACTTGTCAGTCTTTTTCGTTTGTTGCTTGCTCTGCGACTGGATTTAGGCAAGGCCATCTGCCAATGTGCCCCCGAGGCATTAGGTCAGTCCCTTTAGGTTTGTTTGTATAAATCATGATTCAATCCATATGTCTATATGACAAGGTCCTTGGTCATGTCGAACTACGAGGTCTTTGCGTGTATAACATAGGCAAGGACATCAATTGATGAGCCCCCGAGGCCACACTAGGTCAGTCCATTAGGGTTCATCACTTTCACTTTCACTTTCACACACACGTCTTCTAGTTGTATTCAGTCTTGTCAGTCGCAGTCAAGTCAAACTACGAGGTCTCTGTGTGTATAACGTAGGCAAGGCCATCAATCGATGAGCCCCCGAGGCCACATTAGGTCAGTCCTCTAGGGTTTGTCATCACACACAAGTCAATTGTCAATACGTCACATCAAGTCATGCATCAATCTGGTGAACAAGTCAGCAATGTCTTTAAGTCAAATAAAACAACTTGCCAAATGAAACAATCAAAATGGATCAACAAATGTCTGCTACAGGATGTGTCCTTCCTAGAAACAAACATCATCATCATGGAAATCAACCTGTATCTTGTTCAGGATGAGTCCTTCCTGAATACTGATATCAACAAAACAATCTATGTCTTATACAGGATGAGTCCTTCCTGCATAATCGACAAGGTTAAACAATCACACATAGTCTTACACAGGTTATCACATCAACGACATCTGACTCAATGTCTTATACGATACATGTCTTTCTGAAACCAGGCTTTGTCATGCCTTATACAGATAGTCATAACATCGAAACCAGACTCATAGTCTTATCCAGTATGTGTATCTCCTACAGTCAGGCTATGTCAATCAATCCTTTTATCAATCAAAACAGATCAATCAAACAAATCAAGTTTTGGCAACTATTTTATTGGCTTATTGACTTTATGGCTTATTTATCTTAATCATTTCTCTTAAATTGATGACTGGGAATAATGTTACTAGCTTTCTCAAGGATGTCCTATGAAGGAGTTAGAGAAGCAACGATGTATCAAAATTCTATTTTCCTTGACTGTTGTTTGTCGACTGTCTTTTTCAATTTGATTTTGAGTCATGTTACTAGTTTCCTCAAGGATGTCCCATGAAGGATTTAGAGGAGCAATGACGTCTCATGACCCATCTTTTACTTTGTTTGCTATCTATGGTTTGTCCTGACAAAAAGACTGGGGCAACTTCTGCCCTTAGTATGAGTTAACGACACTCCTTGTCTGCGACTGTCTGTTATTAGCAAGTGGATGACCTTCCACACCTTGATTTATGTCATATCATGGTGTTTTTCTCCATTTGTATTAGTCCCGCCCAATGATGATAAACTGCAATACCTTTTGTGATACAACGAAACATCAAAGATTGCTAATACTAACATCCATGTCTTTTATTATTCATCTTTCTTTTTGCACTAACATTTCTTCTTTTCTACATCTTCACCACCATTATCTATTTTCCTCTATCCTTTTTTTCTTTCTTTCATCTTCTAGTTCTCTCATCGATTTCGAGAGCACACTCATGTTCTTTGAACCCGCCTGTCCTCTCCGAGGGGGCATACCTTCACCTGTTTTACACGGGGCATATTTTTATTGATTTTCTTTGACACAACGTCGAAATGACATTGTATCAAAGAGGGGCAAATGTAGACACCAAAATATGGTTTAAGCCTACGACTTCAATATTCTTCTATTGATTAAATAATCTAAATTATTTAATTAATTCATCTTCATTCTTCTATAATTAAATAATCTCTATTTAATTAATTCACACTTTTCTTTATTCTATCTGATTAATTAAATAAACATTTTTATTTAATTATGTTACTAATTAACCTTTTTCTTGTCAAATTAAATAAATCATTATTTAATTTACCTTTATCATATTTCAACTATAATTAAATAAATTCTTTATTTATTTAATTATTCATTTAAAGTCCCTTCATCATTTAATTAAATAAATCTTATTTATTTAATTATTCTTCGAATATCGAGTCTTGAATTAAATGAATTATTTAATTCATTAATTCTATTTTAACGCATTCTTCTATATTTCAGATAATTATGTGAGTTATCTAAGTATTCACTTTTACTCGACTCGACATCTATTTTAATCACTCAGTTAACTCTTGATTTGATGTCTGAGTGGCTTTCTCGAGTAATCTCTTTGTCAGATCATTCAATCGTCCAGTTCTAACTTATTTGTGTGTACATGCAGATTAATTAAATATTCTTATTTAATTAATTAAATGTTGTGCGTGCATCTGAACAAGAGTTGATTTAATCAATCTTTATCTTTGTCATGCAAAGATATTTCTTATGTTTTCAAATGCCAAACTGAAGATTAAATCATTTATTTAATCTTTAATTCTATTTCTAATTTGTATCACTCATGTCACTACTAACAATTATCAAAATGCATGTCTAATATGTCAATCTTAACCATCCGTTGATCTTTCAATCTTGACTTGTCGTTCGAATAATCAATTTTCTATAAATTGATTTGTCATTCTTCATTCCAAGGGCTCTCTCGTGAAATCTTATGACTTTTGAGAGCACTCAATCTTGAATCTTCGATATTTTGCTAATCATTATCTTAGGCTATACTTGCACGAATTTACGAAAAATCTGAGGGCAATTATACTACACAAGCAAAATAGAGAAGGGAAATCGAGATGAATCATGGAAATACGTTTGAAATTGGTGAGATTGTTTCAGTTTGTTTACGTTTTACTTTCCTTTGTTCTTTGTTGCTTAACGAATAGGTTTGCATCTTAGATTTAGTATTGCATGCATATGTTTGCTTCTAATGATCTATTGTTTTCTCTTGTGAAACTTTCTATGGCGTTACAATAATCATGCAAATAAGTTTCAAAACTATTTATGTAATTATTTAATAGTTAAATTTACACAAGATGAGATGTGATAGAACATTAATCAAATGAACATCAAGAAAACCTGTGTAGTATAATCTAGATCGATCATCTACCTCCCCACTTGCAACAATATATTTGTTATACAAATTTTGAATGAAAATAAAATCTGATTTGAACTCAACATTCTTCCTTGTCCAATGTGAGTGATTTAATAAATAAAATGAGTTTAAATAACAATGAAGGCATGGAAAGGATAGCACTAAAGAATCCCTCGCCTATGTCAATAGACCCTCTCCCAGAAAGACATATGTGTTTTTACCCATCAAGATAGGTGTTGTAGAACAAGTCTCAAATGAAGAATACATTTTATATGTTGAAATCCTATGATGTGAAGATTCAAAATAAAAATTCCATTCCCCTAACCCAAAATATACAACTATGACAAGTGCTCATCCATTTTATTTATTTGAAGAAGAAGATGATCCCTTTGGCATATTTGAAGGTAATTTGATATTCTTCTTCTTTAGAGGATGCTTCAACACATCATTTTGTTTTATAAAACATAGATATTCATCATGCTCTAATTTCTTACAATATGCACATTTGGGCATCTATTTATTAGATTATTTTCCTTTTGAGGGAGGTGACTCAAAATATAATAGTTCATTATCTCTTCATGGATTATTTTTTTCTTTTATTATTTCTTTTTAGGATTCCCTCATTCTTTATGTACCTTAGGATCATGATTCACTAATTCTTGTGGCTTAGAAGACTTGATGAGGTCCATTTAAATTGACTTTTATTCCTCATGAATTAGAAAATTACAAAATGTATCAAAAATAGGCTCAACATATGTAGTTCCTATAAAAATTTGATGTGTGTAAAGCCAAAAAAAAAAATTGAATACTTAGAAACAAGCTTAGATAGTACATTAAGAATGAATCATAAATCTTCTTTCTTAATTTCACAATCCTTTAGTTTTTTCTTAGTTTTTTTACTTTTTGAGTGTGTTCTTGAATGTGGTCAAAGCTATTAGGATCAAAATTCTACAAGTTGTTATCAATTTGATGTCACCTTGATAGTTTTACCATATAATTTTTTAATATCTCAAGATTCTTTAGGCATTTTATATGATTCAATTTATGATATTGTAAATCAAATGACACTAAAGAGAAAATATGACAAAGATATTTTTGACAATTTATCCTCTAGACTTGCTTTGCTCTATCATCCCTAGGTTCAACAATAATTTCATTGACATATTTAGTACAAATTTCTTGCCTTAAATAATTACATATGTATTAATTATTTCCATAAATAATAGTTATATGTAATTAGAAATTTGACTTGGATTTCTAAAAACAAACAACCACAATAAAATTATGACCCGTAAATTCACTCAAAAAATGATCCCTCAACAAAGTAATAATCTTGAAACTATATTTAATGCATCATTACAATATCACTAAAAAAGCATTTGTATAACTTTATAAAATAGATAAAAGATTTAGAATGTCATCATTAATGCATGTTTATAATGCATGATTGGATAGTTCCCTACACAAGTAGAAGATGAAAATTATAATCAATATGAACACAATTCTATGTAGAAGTAAATGTAGAAGGAATTATTTTTTAAACATGCATAGAAATAAATTATATTATACTAAATAGAACAAAACCATCTTTCCAATTCCTATAAGTATAAAAAAACTTATAACCAAGGAAAAAATATATGCCCCATTACCATGAAAATGCCTTAAGGAGACAAACAAATCTCATGGACTATCAATATAATTAGAGACAAAAATTCATTCCCACATGATCATGGGTTGATCACTTGCCCTCTTTTACACTACATAGGAAAAATGCTAAAAGTGGGACCAACTTAAAAGATATTAAATTTTTTAATGAAAATATTTTAAGGATTTTAAATTTACTAAATAAAGAAATATGATATAAGAAGAATTAAATTCATATATATGTGTGCCCACTTTATAACTTATATAAGCCACTTTAGTGTAGCACTCTCCACGTGAATTATTTAAATTTTTGAATCATGAAATGGAAAATTATAATTAAAAGAAAAATCAAATTCCTTAACTATGATGATCACTAAAGTTTGTAGAAATTTCTTATCATTAATAACACATTGGAATAATAGTGTCAAAACTATATGAATTACAAATTAAATTCATCTATAAAGTAAGATTATTATAATGAATGAGGGTTTGAGTATAAGGTTACACGTTTATTTCAAATAACATAGGTTGTGGCTCTAAATAGTACCAAAAAATGAATATGGTGTGTGTTGTTGGCACTAGTTTAATTTATAAGATTTTAGGGCACTTTAGTAAAAATGGTTTAAAACCTATTAATTTTAAAACCCCAAACCATTGGAATGTGGTATGCCACCTTTTTTCTAATTTTACAGTGACTTTCTTAGCTTATGGCTAGATTTTAAGTTATTTCTTTAAGCCTTTAATTCTTTTTAATAACTAACCTTTATGTCCTAGTAATTGGTTCAATCAATTAAGCATGTGCCTTTATTATTTCTTCTTTCTATGTGCACTTTTAAAAGTTGTGAAATGTTGGAAAAGTGAAACCCTAGGGCTTAACTTAAGATTTCACAAGTTTCCAGGTATGGAGCATTGGAATTTAGATTGATCAAAGGAATAAGATTAACTTACAACTTGTAAGGTGAGTCAATCAACCTTGGGATATAAATTTGGCGTGTTTTAGAATGGATTTTGTATGAAATATAATTATGCAACTAGCTAACAATGATAATGCGCTACTATGATGTGAAAACAACAAAACTAGAAACTAACAGATAAATTTGATTATAAAAAACAAACTAAGCAAACAGTTGTGCACTTGTGGTTTAAATTCTAGCTTGAGTTGATTGGACAAAATTGTTGAGGGTGCCTATGTTTGAGTAACTAAATATTCAATTTGTCTTCATAGTCCTTGAGTGTTTGATCAAAGGCTTCTTCCTTCTAGGTCTCACTATTGAATCTTCGTCAGACATTGAGATAATTGAGTTTTTTGTATCTTGTCAGGTTATAGAGTTTGAATGAAACAATGATCAATTGGTATTCAATCTTCCTCCAATATTCTTTAGATTTTTAACCCACACATTCAAAGAGAGAGGAAGGGTTGTGCCATATAGGGGCTTGCCTTAGTCAAACCTCGTGTTGGTGTTCCACCTCCATAATGGAAAAATTGATGATAAAGAGCTTATCCTTTTGAGGGATAGAGGCTAAATGAAAAATGAATGATGAATCAAAAATTGGATACAACACACCACTCAAATGTTATTTCTTTGAAGGAGTAAAGTCATGTACATCTCCTCAAGGCTTGATTACAATTTGGCTTGGATTTCTTTGAAGACCTGCAAATGTTTTCCATCACAAACAATATTCATACATAAACATGAACAAACTCACATAAAACTTCACATGATGATCTAACAATGAAATGTTGCAATATTTTTATTCTTGAATGCTCTTGACTTGATAATAATTGCTTGATTACCAATATTTTCTTGTTAGATCTCCTTGTTCCCCTTTCAAATGATGAAATGACTAGGTATTTATATGCAACTGATCTAATTCCCATAAATTAAATACCAATAGTTGACATCTAAAATTTGACATTAAAATAATAAAATGCCAACTTTGAAATTAAAAATTGGAGCCAAAATAGGGGGACAAAGTCGCCTAGGGTACCATTGTCCCAACCCTATTTAGCAAGGTGTAAAGTGTCAGGAGAAAAATATTAAATGTTTTCCTTATACATGTGATTTCTTGATAAATGTTTAAATGGACCACATAATGCATAATTTAGAAAATTGGGTGTATAATTAGGTCCATGCACATAAGAGGGAGAAAAATCTAGAGTGAAATTGTCAAGGGTGACAATTTACGATGCTACATTTATCCCGAACTTTAGTGAGAGTATGAACTTACACTCAGACTCACACTAAAGTAGAAAATATGTCAAGAGAGGTCCAATTATCCAAATTTTGAAGAGATAGGATGGCAATAAATCTAGGGGGAGTGCACAAGCCCCTAGGATTCAAGATCCCATAGAAAAACAACATAAATACAAAGGAACACACATGTATATAATGTAACATGACAAAGAAAAATATACATGAAAAAACATAACAAAATGCAAATGCAAATGCAAAAGGAGGGTATGAAAATCATGGATTTGCAAGCTCCACATAAATCTTACTAGGATCCATATCTAAGGCGTTCATACCACATAGGCTAACAAAGTCTGATATTTACTAGGTGAATCATGAACCAAAAGCACCATGGACTAGTGAATTATGATATTCATTAGGTAAGCCTTTTAAGAGCAATAGTAAAATGAGAAACACACAAGGACTAGTGAGGATTGATTTTCACTAGGTGTGTACCCATGTCAACCATACCAAGAGTTATAGTCCCAATAAATCTAATAAGGTGCTATATAAATGATCAGAATGATTAAGCCAATGCATCACTAATTCCAACATGTGTGAACAAAGTAAAGCACATAATGGAATGTATGCACCCACCTTAAAGTAATTGCTAAACACCTTGCTATGAGCAATCACTTTTAGGTAGAAAAATGATAAATGCAATGTGATAAGGTCATGAGAGCTTATTTGGAAAGACCTATGCAAATGATATGTTTCCAAATAAATTTATCTCATAATGAGGGGTTTCCCCCAATATAATGCCACAAACAACACAAAAATGATCACATAAGGGATCCACAAATCCAGGGTTAGTATACATCCTTGCTACAATATAATTGAGCTCAAAATTGACTTCATTCCCACAAATAATCATGGAAATACAAAAAAAATGGAAGAATGATACATAGAGAGAACAAACAAACCTTTGGGTCAACATGGAAGAAACCTAAATGTCTCAACACCTTGCGTAGTCCCCAAAAGGAAAATACAAAACAAAAAAAATGTTAACAACATAAATAAGAATGGAGATACACAGATGAATTTCACAACATATTTGTTTCCTTTGTATCCTTCTGCCAATGGAGCAACAAAGGGTCCTCCAAAGAAAACTCACAAACATGAATACACATCAAGCAACACAACATGAGAGATCACATCACGTGCAAGAAAACACCAATAACATATAAAGAAAACACAAAGGGTTGCCACACAAGCGAGATGAACTGTAACAAATCATATGTATCACAATCTTTCTCATCATATATGGAAGACATAAAACTAGCCAAAGGGACTACAACAAGTGTCGTACTAGAAGCATTACCAGGTTCAACATGTGGGGAATCACTTTCATCAAGAGGATCGTTATGCTTTCCCCTATGTAAATCCATAGACTTTGAGAACAAAGATAGTTCATTATGCACTTGTTCATCAATCTTAGCATTTTCATCTTCATTGTCCAAATTTATCATAATGGGTGGTTTAAAAACAATGTCAATTTTATGTTCTTGATTCATTTTTTATTTTGGTTGGGACATGGAAGGTTCAATGTCATGTTTTGGTGAAGGTTGCAATTCATCATATTTTTTTGAATAGGTTCTTGATCTTCAAATAATGGTTTATTATTTTCACCCAACTAATGAGCAATAACATGATGTCTATGTCTTCGTCCTTTAGAATTTCTATTTCTTCTTGTTTGGTTTTTAATTCTTGAAGGGGTAAGAATAGGTTTCTATACCATTGGTATCTTTTCTTCCATTAGAGAAGGAATTGAAGGGACCACCGGGGGTTGGGAAATTGTTGTCTCTTTAGGTCTATAATTTTTTTTCTCTTTTGGTGTCACAATGGTAATCATGAGATTGTCTCATGGTATTTTGTATGATATTGGTGGAGAAACTATATAATGAATGGTTGGTGTATTTTGAGAGAATATTTTCCTTAGACATGGGTTCATCCACAACCTATGGGATTGGAGGAACAACCATAGCCCTACCATTTTTAGGTGGGATATTGCTAAGGGATAATTTTGTGAAAAATAAAAATGTGTGTACCCTAAGATTAGTACTCATAACCTAGGGTACATTTTTCACTTTGGTATGGTTTCATTGGGATATAGATCAATAAGGTGTATAGATTGAATATCAACTTCAATGGTGATCCAATCAGACCTAGATCTATATCCTTTAGAGGGATGGGAATGATTTGGAAATGATTGTGATTGATTACCCTAGTTAAATCATATGACCTAATATAATAAATGTAAATTCCCAATAACTAAAAACACAAATAGTTAAGTTTTGATAGATCTAAAGGTGCAGATGACTGTGTACTTTCCCAAAAAATTGGTCTTGATAGGCCTACAAGGATGGGTTTTCCCAATTCCCGTTAAGTCCTTGTATGCTTTTTTGAAACTTTAAAGGTTGATCCTATAGCCTTTTGTTTTCTCTTCTTTCCGACACCTGTAAATCTTTTTCTTTTAATCCAAACCTATGATAAATCTACAAAATAAATTATTTGGGTGGCTATATGGGGGTTTTCTTCAGTCAAACCCTTATTTTGGTAATTAAAGATCAAAAAATATCTAAAGATATAATAAAATAGTGTGTGAGAGCCCTAACCTTATGTGCATCTAAGTTTGTTATGAGATAAATGCAAAGAAACCCTACTCAAGTGTATTAGAGTATGATCCTTATATGACAATGATAAGATTCAATGAGGGATAATTGAAAACATCCTAAGTAAATGTGATAAAACAATTATACCTTACTTAGGCTACAAATAGAATGAATCTTGAAGATGAGAACAATACAAAACAATTCATTATGTAGGGGGAAGTGGCCAAATGCATCTCCCAATCCTAGAATCCATCATGTTCTTCTCCAGGAATCAACCTTCAATCATGTGACAAAGCTTGATCAAATCTACAAATGGACTTGAAGACCTACAATCTCAAGTAATGTTGCTCTAAGACTCTAAATTTTCTTGCTTGAATGTTCTTTTCTTGTGTTCTCTTGTTATAGTTTTTGAATCGATGAAAAGACCAGTTATTTATAGGCATTTCTCTAATTTCCCAATAATTAGATCCCAATAGTTGACATGCACAATTTAAAATTTGAATGTTAAATTTTTTTCAATAATCCTTTAATATTTGGGTCCTAGCTACGAAGGGGGGCCCATTCACTCTTGGGTGAATAGATCCTGGCCCAAGTTTCTAAGACACACTTGACTAGGGGAAATTTAATGATAGGTTGCATTTATTCAATGCTTGTTTTAGTGTTAAAAATTGATAAAAATAGGCCTTGGATTGCATAATTTAGGGAATTATGGCCTATTTATGAAGGGTTAAAAATACACAAATGCAAGGGTCACTAAAATAGGTCCAAACTAAGCATGAAATTGTACTATCACCTATAAGGGAGTACAATTTTCTACTCTACATTTAGCCCCCACTTTAGTGGCCATATGACACTGTGTGCATATGCAAGCTAAAGTACTGAAAGTAAATCATGCTTTATAAAAGGACACTCTAATGGATATTATAATTTATTTGTAACAGGAGAAAAAATGCCCTAGTGTAGTTATTTGCAAAACCATAATGTTAGGAACCACATCCTGCAAAATTGATTTGTTAGCTATTCAAAAAAATAATCTTATACTTTCAAATAGTCATGTCAACTCTATGGAGAACCAAACTCAAGAGTAGATGTATGCCCCCTGATTTTGCTTGCTTTACAGAGGTGGAATCGGGGTAGCAATCTAACCACAACAAATTTCTAGTTTTATTGATGGAAATTATTATAATGAGGTTATGATATCACAACATCTATCAATAAACATTGGGTAAGATCAAGGACAAGACTATGAATCCAACACAACAAATGGCATAAGAATCAGAGTTCTCTAGCCCCCAGTATGGTGATTTTAGTGAAACATGCTATTAAGAAATTTTACTATATGAGTGCAAAATCATGTTTTTGACCATCATTTTCACATTTACTATTTGAAGATTCTGAGAGAGATACCTAGGTGTAGAGGAGAGAAGATGTTGAGTCGACGACCATACTGAGCCCCATGACTTGAGCACCTACGATTAGTGGTTGTGAGTGGCATCATCACACCAAAGGTGAGTACCTTATACCTAATCCTTATCATTTTGCTTTGCATTCTGTATTATTTTTATCATTTAAAAAAAATGGCATCCCTACCCTCTTTGGGTGACCTTGTTCCAAATTGGTGACCCTGTCTTGGACCCCCCATCTCAGAATGGATACTTTGTCCAAAGGAAGTTCTTTTTTCTTTTGATTGTTTGATTGACTATTTTTTCCATGTTACTAATGATTTCCTTTGTTCCCTCCAAGTTCTGCCACATGCTCGATAGATCGTAGGAGGACAATTATTTTCACTTCTTCACGAGAAGGTTACTCGACTTACTATAGAGGAGGAGGAGACCTTATGTACCACACGACTGTACTGGATTTACCTCATGCCACCCATGAGGTACCATGATGCAATGATCATGGTATTGGTTGAGTGGTGGAATGTTGATATATTGACATTTTATCTCCCAACAAGGGAGATGATAATTAATTTAGAGGTTATACACCACATATTTAGGATACCTATTCGAGGTGAGACCATTCATTTTAATGAGTACCACACACTGTGATATATGAGAGATGATATTGAGTATTGTACTAGTCACCGCATTACACCCAGTGACTCTATAGCTCGCATCAAACTTGAGTGGCTTCTATATGTAGATGATCCTTTGATTCATCATATTTTATGTGTGACTATTGCTTTGGCTCTTGTATTAGATGGACGAGGGACACACATTGATGGGGGCCTTGTTCATACCATATGTGAGATGGAGGAGTATTGGATAGTCTATGCTTGGGGATGGAGAATACTCACTCAATTTTATTATGATCTTGGTCATTTTATGCATCAAGAACTTCACAACATCATACATTGTACTCTCCTTTAGGTGTGGGCCTTCAAGCATATCACATGTACAAGGTTGATTGGATTTACCACCATGGAAGTGCTTGGTTATCCATGAAATTTTTTTTATACATTGAGAGGAGCTTGGTAGTGCAAATATTTATTACACTAGAGAGTCAAGTTTGATTATCTAGAGGAGGATGACATAGTATGGAGACCATACAGGACTCTACCATAGTGGCTAGGTCATAAACAATAGTTAGCCAGGATGTAGTAGGATAGGTTACTTGTTGGATTCCATGACTATATCATCATGAAATTCTATTAGGATTGTGTCATGCATTATTTTGGTCAGATATAGATAGTGCTCGACTCATGACCTACATTCTTGAGATCTTCTCATAGTGGTGTGAGACTAGGAGACATCCACCATCCTACAATCAATGATGTTTTCTCAGTGATTTAGATGATGAGGACTAGGATGCACCCCTAGCATCTCATTTGGATGATGTAGGAACCACTATATCCTATGAGAGATGGTGGGTTACAACATGACCTCGACATGTCTTCCCTGATGACCATCCTTCAAGCAACACTAAACCTTTTCTAGTTTGAGAGGATGTGAGAGAGGATGTAGGCATGGATGGAGATATCATTGATGAGGAGGATATAATAGAGGATACATATGAGGAGGAGAATCTTCTAGTGAGAGAGGATTTTGAGGAGTTAGTAGAGGTTGTGAATTCCCCCAAGGAGAGATCGACATCTCATCCTCGTGTCACCTGAGCACATGCATTGACTTTAACAGGTATCTAGTTTCATGAGCATGGAGAGAGAAACCATGTAGCTCCCATAATTCCCCCAATCCATCAGAGAAGTCCTGATAGGGAATGCATAATGTCTTATCAAGATCCTAATTGGTGAGTTGGTGATCCAAGTGATGATATGTTAGTTGCCTTAGTTATTATATTATATCCTCATCTATGTTATGTTTTTCTTGTTACAGTTGGTATGCAAGAGTGGCTTGAATTATTTAGTCAAGTCACCAAAGAAATGGTTCCATCGAGGCCCCCACACCAGGCAACATGAGATCAAAAATGATGAAGGGCCCACATCCTCCTCCTTATTTGTTGACCCATATTCCTTAGCGTCTACCTCTGAATCCAAAACATCGATTATAAATAACATACTAGAAATCAAGGTAGTGATTAAGGAGAATGGATGTGGGGATTATAATATGAAGAAGGATAATTTTGTGCTTGGAGAGTTACCTCTTTCCCCTAAATCTCACAAGAAACCCCAACCTATTAACAAGGTAACTAAAATAATGAAGGTAGCATCCACTACCTTCACAAAGTGGGGAGACTTAAACAAAGAGGTCATCAATGAAGAAGATGTATCCAAATTGTTGTATCAGGATGATAGACTCATTCCTATCTTTCCAATGGAAGATGATAACAAGATATTACAACTAATGATGGGGTGGGTGTATAACAAGAATGGAAAGTTGGGGAAAAATAACAATGATTTGCTAGAACCCCTCACTCTTGAGAAATGACCAAAGAATCTTGGCTTGGGATGTACCACTAGCAAGGTGACCCTTCTTGGCAAGGGTACTTCTAATAAATGGGTTGAGGCTTCCTCTTGGTTACCTGTAACATCACATGATAATACCCTAGATGACTTTCCCCTTGACGTCACTAACTTGTTTGAGGATACCTCCATCCTCATGATAACCACAACATCTTTTACCCTAAACAAATAAAACTCTGAACTAAAACTAGTATACCCCCAACTAATCAACAGAGACAACCAAGGACCACCAATTTTGGATGTGTTTGAAAATGATGAAGTGATCTTTGAATTTATGGGACTCCATGAGAACTTTCCATGTGGGGATCATAAAGCAAGTTTTGACATAGAGCTAGATACATAGGCATATTATTGGGAGACAATTGAATGCCTTAGTCACAAAATAAATGACATGAGAATAACATGTAGATATTTAAGAGAAAACCATACTATGGCACTTCCTGATCACAAAATAGTAAAAAGAAAGGATGCATCTGAAGGTGAAAACCTCTTTAAGGCGTTGGAGGATGAGGGATTCAATCTTCCTCTTAGTGCAATGCATCCAAAGAAATCAATGGTACTTGCAAAGAAAATCAAAATGGTGAATGTGGGGATGGAGGAGGCACCTAAGATAAATTTCTACATTGAATCATTACTGGGTGAAGAGAAAACAAACTTAGTAGCATTCCTCAAAGAGAAAAGGGTGAATTTTGCATGGTCCTACAAAGATATGCTTGGACTCGATCCCGAAGTGGTTGTACACCACCTAGTAGTTTATCCTAAAGAAAAACTAGTAAAGCAAAAACTAAGAAGATGCACCCTCAGATAGCATTATTGGTTAAGCTAGAACTACAAAAACTCCTTAATGTTAGATTCATCCAACCAATAAATTGTCCTGAGTGGGCTTCCAACTTGGTGCCAATCTCTAAACCCACTGGGGGCATAAAAATATCTACTAACTTCAAGGGATTAAACAAAGCATGTTCAAAAGATGACTTTCCTCTTCCAAACATCGATATCATTTTCAATTTAACTGCTAGACATGAAATGCTATTAGTCATGGAATTTTTTTTAGGTTATAACCAAATCATGATTGCTAAGGAGGACCAACACGAAACAACATTCATGTGTCTATGGGGAACATACTGTTAGAATATGATGTTGTTTGGGTTAAAGAATGGTAGAACAACCTATCAGAGGGTGATGACCCTAATCTTTCACAACATGATCCATAAAACTATGGAAGACTATGTGGATGATATTCTAGCTAAATCAAATACAAGGGACATATAGAAGTGCTAGGACCAATGTTTGATAGGCTCGAAGAATACAAGGTGCAGTTGAATCTAAAAAAGTGTCTTTGAGGTCACATCAGGAAAGCTCTTTAGGTACATAGTGTCACAGAGAGGGATCAAGATAGATCCTGCCAAGGTAAAAGAAATTTTAGATATGGAGCCCCCACAAACATTGAAATAGATGCGAGGTCTATAAGGAAGGTTACAATCTATCAAGAGATTCATAGCACAATTGTCAAACAATATTCATCCCTTTTCTTACCTTCTCCATAAAGGGATACCATATAAGTGGGATTAGAAACGCAATAAATCATTCCAAAAAATCAAGGACTATCTATTGACACCTCATGTTCTCATGCCGCCAATACCAAACAAGGCTCTAATCTTTTGTATCTTAGCTACATCAATAGCATTAAGTGCTCTTCTTGATGGACATGATGAAATAGGAAAGGAAAGAGCAATCTACCATATCAGCAAGACTTTGGTGGGATATGAAATGAATTAATCATCCATCGAAAAGGCATGCCTAGTAGTAGTTTTTGCTTCACAAAAAATCAAACACTATATGCTTGCACATCAAATCAATCTCATTGCTAAGATTGACCCATTGAAATATATGTTTTCCAAGGCAACTCTCACTATGTGAATGGCTAAGTGGGTAATGATCTTAACAGAGTTTGACATAGAGTATGTGGATCAGAAGGCTATTAAGGGATGAGTAATTGCAAACCAACTAGTAAAGGAATCCATCTATGCAAAGAATCCATTGGTATCTGAGTTTCTTGATAAGTTAATGTTTATCCTCAATGTAGTGGATCAGTGGAAGATGTATTTTGATGGATCATATACCCAACATGGATCAGGCGAAGGCATTCTCTTTATCACCCCATAAGGGGATTGTATTCCCAAGTCATACTGGTTATCCTTTCCATGCACCAACAACATTGCTAAGTATGAAAATCTTATAGTAGGATTGAGAATTGCAACACAATGGAAAATCCTAGAATTAACGGTCTATGGAGATTCACAGCTGGTTATAAATTAAGTCAATGATGATTATCAAACAAAAGATGATAAGCTCATACCTTACAATAAGATGGTAGAAAATATCAAGGACTTATTCATCAATATAGCCTTTGAGTAAATACCCCATGTTAACAATCGAGTAGCTAATGCCATGGTAACTATTAGATCCTTAATAGACATGTCGTACAACGTTGTTCAATGTGACTTCCTTGTAAATCAGCTTCTCATATCGGCTTTCAAGATCCCTAAATCAGAATTTCTGTGAAATCATTGGTCCTGGTTCCTTGTGGTATTATGACATCTTCACCTATCTAAACAGAGGTATCCTTTCATCTAACATCACTTCCAAACTTAAGAAAACCTTTGTCAAGAAAGCCTCACGATTCGTTATCCTAGGTGATACCCTCTGCATTCAAAGTATTGAGGGAAATTATTACGATGTCTCGACCAAGAGGAAGCCTTAACCACATTAAAAGAAGGGCACAAAGGAGTTTGTGGTTCATATTCTAGTGGTATGACCTTATCCAAGAAACTGTTGAGGATGAGGTATTACTATCCAACCATGGAATAGGAGGCTCATGAATTTGTGAAGAAGTGTATGCAATTCCAACAGCATGGGGACCTTATCCATGCTCTAGCTCAAGAACTCCAACCGATTGTTGCACCTTGGCCTTTCTTGTAGTGGGGACTCAACCTCATATGAAATATTACCCCCACCTCATCCAATGGTCACAAATTCATCATAATAGCTATTGAGTACTTTATGAAGTGGGTGGAAGTTATCCCTATGACTTACATCATAGGGAAAAAAATCCCTAAATTCATCCTGAACTACCTTATTTGTCACTATGGTGTTCCACAATCCCTTATCTTAGATAATAGAACACCTTTCAAAAATCAGGATGTAAGAGAGTTATTCCAACAATTCAACATCCAACACTATTTCTCTACTCACTATTACCCATAGGGTAATGGTCAAGTTGAGGCATCAAACAAAACCATTCTTAAAATCCTCAAGAATACATTCAATGAAGTTGGTCGTGACTGGTATTTATAATTAAATCCTTCCTTGTGGGCCTACATAATCAGTATCCACACAACTATAGGTGCAACCCCCTTTTCCCTAGTCTATGGATCTGAAGCCATCCTACCCATCGAGGTCGAGCTCCCCTCACTGAGAGTGTTACTACAAAATCTAATTTCTAATGAAGAATACAGGGTGTCACAGTTGAATGAGTTAGAGTTCCTAGATGAGCATCGTCTTGATGCCTTGAATCATTTGTAGGCATACCAAAACTAAGTGAAACAAAGCTAAAACAAGAAAATCAAGAATTGATCCTTCCAGGTGGGAGATCTTGTCCTCAAGAAAAATCATAAGAACATGCCAGATCGTGATAGAAAAGGGAAGTTTGAGCCTAATTGGTTAGTACCATTTTTCATCACAGCAAGCTATGGATCAAGAGCCTATTAGTTATCAACACCTAAAGGAGAACCCTTGCAGGGACCCATCAATAGTTTGCATCTCAAAAAAAATTATGCCTAGGCTTGAAGGGTATAAATCTAAAAAATCCAAAACAATAAAAAAATAACAAAAAAGATTGAAAATAGTAAAGAAAAAAAATCATCCTCTAGTGAAAACCACTTCGGCGGCACTTCAAGCAAGTACCTTGGTGAAAACATAGCAAATAGGAGCCTTGCGTAAATAAGAACTCTCCATCCATCATTGGTTCTTCAACTTATCCTACTCCACCATCTATAACATCCATTCATTGCATCCACTAATCCTATTTATTCCATCACCAATTTGTGTATGTATCATAGCTAGATGTTACATAAATATCATATTCCCCTTTAGTACTACCTAGCATATTCCTAAGGTCAGTTTGTCCTACCTATATTGAGGTAGTCTATCACATCACACTAGGGGAAATTTTTTATGCTTGCATCAAATTTTCTCCTTCTATATCTTAAGTTTATTCTCAAAATATGTCAGAAAATCCCAAAACATTTGGAAACCAACATTAAAAACTAAAAACACTTGAAAAATCCAAAAACATTTGAAAAGTTGTAAATTCAAAATCCAAACATCCAAATCACATCAAAATCCCTAAACAAGTCAAAAGTCTGAAAATAAAAAACATAGCTTGTCGAACTATGAGTCTTTGAGCTTGAACATAGGCAAGGCCATCATCGATATGCCCATAAGACACATTAGGTTAGTCCTTTAGGAGTTTATCACAATAAACTGACAACCCATTAAGTGTTCATATCTCATCAATAAATGATTACTAGTTAGAGTCAATTCAACTACGAGGTCTCTGTATGTATAACGTAGGCAAGGCTAATCTTTGATAAGCCCCTGAGGCTCTAGGTTAGTCCCTCTTAGGTCTTGGTCAAAACTTAGAAAACATAAAAACATTTGAAATTTTTCAAACCCAAAACATTGGAAGACATTCAAGAAACCTAAACAACCTCAAATAATGGAAAACCTAAACATTCACATAAACATTCAAAAAGACCAAAAACAACCTCAAAACATTAGAAAACGTCAAAAAAATTGAAATATTCCAAAAACTCCAAAACCACCCATCCCATTTTTATTTCACTCACAATAAACCTCCATTCATAATAAAACAATCATCATCTTCAACCAACCTTTGGTAAAACAAGTAGGAACAAGTATGGCAATTCATGAAGTGTGAGCCTAAATGTCAAAATCTAAAGTCTAGATCATGAGTAAACAAGTTGGTAACATTTGTATCAATGACCTATCAAACAATTAGTCTTAATCAGAACATCTAGTAAACATTTCCTAAGATGCATCCTTCCTACAATGGGAATCATTGTCAAAAATCACCTTAGCTATGTTACTTTGGCAAGAGATATACATAACATTAACTATTTTTTTAATCTTTTCTTATGATTTATCTTGTTAACCCATTTTGAGGACCTCTCAATGATGCCTAAATGATTTAGAGAGAAATGAATGAGGCAACGATCATTATCTTTCATTTTTTGTGCTTGTGGGATGTTCTTGTAAAATAATGTTGGTTTATAGTTGCTTAATTGTGTGTAGGGAGGTTGTTTTGAATAGATTGTTGACTATTGTGTATGCTTTGGTCCAAAATTTTCTAAACTTCTAAACTACATTCCAATGAGGCTTGTATGTCAAGGTTTGAGCAAGGATTATTCTATCTATTTGTAGATGTAGACACTTAAAAATTTCTTGAATGGTATTACACACTTAAATTTGATCACTAACATCTTTTTGTCCTGAAATCCATCCTCGTTTCGCTTGTTTGATTAAATTAACCTAGTTATTTAATCAAATTTCTCATTTGCATTTATTGTTCTAATTGATCTAATTGGGTTAATTCACCCACTCTCACACTAGCATTTCATCTTGTTTAAATTGAATAAATCAAATTATTTAATTTAAACCCTAAGTCTTCTTAATTAATTAAATAATCTTTATTATTTAATTATTTATATCATATTTGCATCCTCTTTTTTATTAAATAAATCAATAAATTAATGAATATCATATTATTTTCCATCTTGCACATTCAAATTTAGTTTTACTTACTAAATTGCTAATTTCCCCTCCAATCTACTTGCATATGGAATATTCCAAAAGAATATTCTCCTATTTGGCTCCAAAAGGAATGATTTATTTCAAAAAAACTTTGTAACAAACTTTCAAAGTTGTTACAAAGTGTTTTTGTTTGAATCATTCGTATTCCTTGATCTTTTCTTAATCCATGTGATATTTCCATGTTTCTCCCTTCATTCAATATTGACCATTAATAGATCAAATCGATATGAGCCCTTGATTTTTCATTTGATCTCCTATAAATAGATCATCATTTGGAGAGAAATGGATCCATCTTTTGATAGCAAAGTTATGTTGTTGAAATTCATATTCACTTGCATCCATATTGAGCATCATTTAGCATTTTAGATTAATATCCATCCATACTTAGCTTAAGCATCCATTAATGGCTTCCATGTTAACTTATTTTGCATTCATTTTAGCATAGCTTGCATCCATGGCTTACATCTTTGAATTTTGTTTCCATATAGCATATATTACATCCATTTTATCAAGCATTTTAGAATTTAGAAGTAATCTTTATCATGCTTTAGACTAGACATTTATCATGTTTTGTTCATATCTCATCGATTTCGTTAGTTTTCTTCAATAAAATTGATCAAAACAAGCTCCTATTATCCAAGGGATTGGGAAAGGGTCATCATTCCACATCAATGCGACACCACTCCCCCAATAGGATAAGATTTGAGATCTTATAATAGATTTCCCTTACATTTTCATGTTGATTTCATGTTAGTTTAATGGGTTCTTATTCTTTGGAATTTTGAATATCTTATTGGGATCATTGCTTAGGGGATTAAATAGGGTTTAAATTCATTTGGATCTATCGTATTTAGTTCACACTATAACTTTGGTCACAACAGATTCAAATTCCATCACACTAGATACAGCACCATCCTAGTTATCAATATCATGATGCATCGTGTCTATGTGTTATCTCAAAAATAAGGAATGATAAATTATCCCAATCCCTAAAACAAGAAAATCATCAATCTCATCACCATATCTAATAATGTCTCGAAGATTCATAAACTTGTTGGACTTCTGAATCAATCTCAAAATCAATGGTTAATCCATTCGTCTCATTCTTATATCTTCTTTCCATGCTAACATTCTATCATGACAGTCAAAAAAAATCATAATGCATCCATCCTACATCCACAATCCATCAACATACATACATCCTGCATAATCATCTGCATATCATAAGCATGACATCATCATATGGAAAATATGCAAAAATAAATGCATCCATCTCATATCATGTCTTATAGAAAGATACTAAAAAAGAGAATAAACCATCCATCACATTGCATCCATAACATAAACCATACATTACATATCATATAAGCATTGCATCATAAGTCATACATCACATCATATCATGCGCATAAATAAAAGAAACACATACATAACATAAACATTTGCATCCATCCATCACATGTGCATCCATACATAAACATAAAGCATGAAATAAATGAAACATCATATCACATCATAGAATATCATATCATAATGGCATTGGGCCATCTCATATATATCTCAAAAATTGAATTTCATGATACAAGGTCAGAGTCAATATGTCAATATCATAAAAAATAGATACAATAGGCTATCAAAAATTAGTCGATGAATGTATATACATGTAATAATTAGGGTTGTAGATCTAAAAATTTCTACAAAAATGTGACCTATCCTCTACTTTGTCTATCATCTTGTCAAGACTAATCCTGGTGGACTCTAGGAGCACCTCTTGAACCACTCGGCCTGATCTTGCTCTTGTGCTCAAAATTTGGTTGTCGTCGCGCACAAGGCACTGCCCTATGGTACAAGGTACAGTAATAGGAGGCCTCTGCCATGGTTGTCCCATACATCTTTGCAGGGACCTAACCTTGTGTGTGTAGAGTAGTGGCCTCCAACTGTTGTCTCCGCCTAGTCTCCTATGCCAACTAAATGGACAACTATTGAACTTGTTGACGGTCCTAACCTCTCTCACCCGTCACTACCTAAACCTGTGCAGTCAACTGCTAGACCTGCTACCAGTAGCTAGTCCCTCTCTACTATGAGTGCTTGTATCTACACATCTTGAGGGTTTGGACCCTGATATTATTGTTGTTGTAGTGGGGAGGGTGGTCTTAAAGGTGGCCCCAATGATACATACCTCGGAACCTGTCTATCATGCTATTGGTGCTCGTCTCTGTCCATCATGGTCATTTATTTGGTCTTGGCCATCTTGTCCATCTCTAGGAGGCTATTGATGCCCCCATCCTCTACCCTACCCCTGTCAGGTACCTATACCACTATGAGATATGTCAAGAAAGTTGGTACAAATTTCTACCACTAGGAATCATATGCAAGTGTAGTGCTTGCATCATAGGGTCCCCTAACATATACCCATGGTTGTGCAACAAGCTATCTGAAATCATCCATTTCCACCTAGGTGGAATTTGTGGTCCCCACCGAGCCTCTCTAGTGGTATGAGAAAATATAGCTCTATAATCATCTAGGACAACATCCTATGTCTCCTCAAACTGACAAGCAACCTGATCTGGAAGATACTGCTCAATCATGGTATGCTCATGGCCCTACATGTATCTAGTATGTCTCATGAAAAATAGCTATTGGTGATCATCAAACCATGTCGGTACGTGCAACCATGGCCTCCAACGAAATATTGTCATATCATCTATAACACATCTCCAGTACGGGATGCATGCAGGCCTTGTTTGATGTAGTGTGATCATGGCTCTATAGTAGTATACAATGGGATCATCCACATCCAAATATATCAATGCAATAACTAGTTTGAGCACAACAATGTGCTCCCATGCCTAGATATGTAAAAGTTTCACCCTAGATCCTATGCTTCACCCTTGCATATAGATGGTCTAATGCATATTGTGATAAAGAGATGCAAGTAGTATGGGGCCCCAAGAAAAGAAAGTCATGTCTCCTATCATCCTCACCCAGGAAAGTCCCCAACCAAGGTTGAAGCCTCTCCCTTGTTGGTTTAGAAAAAGCACCCCATAAATCAAAGCTCTGACAATCATGGTCAAGTCTGGGGCCCATTCTCTATAGTCATCCAAGTCAATCTATGATGCCTAGTCTATATATAGGGCACCAATACCAAGAATTTCATAGTAAGCAATAGTCCCAGTGTCCACATCATAGAACACTCACTCACTATGGATTGGTAGTCACAAGATGTGTCAGATGTCCTCTTGTGTCACAATCACCTCTCCAGTAGGTAGGTGGAAGGATGAGGTCTCGTTGTGCCACCTCTCTATCAAAGCTATCATCATCATAAGGTGAGTTCTCACCTCTAGCATCCTAGCCACAAACCCTAGCCTAATTTCCCCAAGGAATGTCCTCGTTAGGTCAATTAACTGGGGAATGAGGGACAAAATACTAGGTTTGTACTCCCTAGAATGAAGTGGCAAAGTGATCTCCTGTATAATAAAATAAAATTATGTCAAAATTGCTAAAAAACTTATAAAACTTAATGGTTTGAACCATAAACTGCAAAAGCACCTCTATGGGTGACTAACTATTCTAAATCTACTTGGTAGGTTCATGTCGCCAAGATAGAGTTGATGTCTTGCCGAAAAATTCTATCGCTATGACTCTCTGTCTTTGGCGTGACCTTTTGTCAAATGAAGACCTCTGGGCGACAACTTGTTCTTATCGGGCTAACTCATGGGTGTCAAAGAGAAGTCCCAGCGAATGGTGAAAGTCTCACCGATAGCATATGGCTATCGGGCTAACACAAGGATCTCGAGGAAACCTCTCGGCGACTACGTGATGTCTCGCTGACAGTGGTTGATTTCGTTATGACATCTTTGCTTGGTGAAAGGTCTTAGCGAAAGGCGTAAGTCTTGTTGACTCGGTAAGACTTGGTGATGCTTGTTGAAAGGTCTCAGCGAAGAATAAATGTCTTTCTGACTCCACAAGACATGGACACTCGGTATGTGGTCTCAGCAAAAGACATAAGTCTTGCCGATAGCAAATGATCATCATTGTAACATGAAGTGGTCGGAGGAAGGTCTTGGAAAAGATGAAGTGTCTTGCCGATAGTATAACCTTTCGATGTGACTTTGGATATCGATATATGGTCTCACCGAAGAGCGATAGTCTCACCGAATGGAGAACACACGACGGCATGACTTGAAGATTTCGATATGAGGTCTTGGCGAGATCGGTATGTCTTGCCGATGGTCTCTCTGAGTTCGACATGACTTGCAAAGCATTGGTAAAACGTCTTGCCAATAGAGGAATCTTTTTCTGATAGAAACATATTGAATATTGATGGAATCGGTATGACTCATGGCATTCATTGAAACCTCTTGTCGATTGTTGGAGACTTAAGCTGATTACTTTGTGGCATCGGGGAGACACTGTTAGTGTCTCACTGATATGCCAACAAAGTTTGATCGCCTTTGACCGTGTGAACATCCTATGTGGCATCCTATTGGTCCAATCAAAGGAATCAGTTTTCAAACGGATGACGGTTGGATTTTTGCATCAGTTGCAAACTAGAGAAAAACTACATGCAAGAAAAAATCTGAAAAAGCATGGAAACTTTCTTCGATGGAGCATTGGCGGCTAAGGATCAACAAGAGGATAAAATCAGAATGTGATAAGAATTCTGGGATGAGTTTTTCAGAGTGATTTGAATTGGTTTTTGATGAGAACATTGTCTATAACTAATGAACAGTGAGAAAAGCTATTGTGACTAACACCAGAGAGTTGCATCTCGGTTTTGTATGTAATCTATTGTTACTATAATACAAAGAGTCTCAACTTGGTGTGGTGGGTTTTTTCCCAATAGGGTTTTCCCACGTAAATCTATTTTTAATTTGTTTGTGTGTATTTGTTTTGTTTCTGTTAATATTTGATGTGTGTCTTAATTGGATTGTAATTTGAAAAATTAAAAGCCCTGCATTGCATTCTTCCCTGTGGATTTGACTTTAGGAAAGTGTTTCTGCACCTCTACTTTCCTTACAAGTGGTATAGAGCCTGGCCAGTTGTGTTATCCTTGTGAGTGGGTTGGGTTTTTTGTGTCAATCCTTTTCTAGTGGGAGTTTTGTAGAGGTCTAATAATTTAATTACAAATTAAGATGGCGAGCACATCCAAAAGGATGGAAATAGAGAAATTCATCGGTAGTACCTTGAGTTGTGGAAACTCAAATGGAAGAGGCAGCAGTAGATCGTGATCCGTTGTGTTCTAGAATATTCTTCAAGGCATGAAGCAAGAGGATGGACCTAGAAGAGCAGAGTATAAAGGGCTGATAAGGTCTTCATTTCGCAGACTCGCTCTAAACGCATGAAGAAAAGAATCTATCTTCCTCTTTGTGGAAAAGACGTCATCCATTTACTGTGGCAAGTCCCAGAACAAGTTGTTCTTGAGGAAGAAGTTGCACTCCTTTTAAATGCAGGAAGGAGGGTCTGTTGTTGATCACTTAAATGCTTTCAACATGCTAATTGCTCAGTTGACATTTGTTGGTGTGAAGATTGAAGATGAAGATCATTGCATGCTGTTGCTATGTTCTCTACCTGACTCTTGGGATCATTTGGTGATGGCTATAGGGAGTACAACATCCACATTCAAGATGGAAGATGTTGTTGCTTCTCTATTATCAAAAGAAATGAGAAGAAAATCTTCTGAGATGGCAAAGGAGGCTTTAGCTGTTAGAGGTAGACCGAAATAGAAAGGCAAGAAGGACAAGAAGTCCATATCAAAATCGAAAGGGAGATCAAAGTCTCCTGACAAGAAGTCCAAGGTGAAGTGTTGGAATTGTGGGCAACCCGGTCATGTTTGAAAGGATTGCAAGGAGGAGAAAAAGAAGAAGAACTCTTCTGGCAATGATTCTTCTAAGAGTGATGCAGACGCCTTCATTGTAGCTTGGGCTACATGGGCATAAAATGATGTTTGGCTGATTGATTCTGGAGCATCTTTCCACATGACATCTCATAGAGATTGGTTCACAAAGTATGAAGAATACAATAGTGGAAAGGTGTACTTGGCAAGTGATTCATCTTTGGAAATTGTTGGTCGTGGAAGAGTCATAATTCAATTCCCTGATGGAAGAGTGATGGGAATCAATGATGTGATGCATATATCAGGTCTGGCTCAAAACCTACTTTTTGTAAGTAAGCTGAATGATATTGGAGTGCAGGTCACATTCTCTGGAAATGGCTACAAGATGACTAGAGGCTCTATGGTGTTGGCTAGGGGTGCTCGAATTGGTACCTTGTACAAGTTGGATGCACAAGATATTCAATGCAATAGTGTCTCTGCAAAGTCACTTAAGGCTACTCATGGAGATAAGAAGGAAAACATTCCTGATGGAGTAAATGCCATGGAAGTTAAAATTCCAGCAGAAAAGACTATGCTCTGGCATCATAGGCTTGGCCACATTGGTGAAAAAGGTTTAAAAACCTTGAAAAATAAAAACCTGGTAGAAGGGCTTGAAGATTGTAACCTTGAGTTTGAATTTTGTGAACTTTGCATATATGGAAAGCAACACCATGTTTCATTTTATTCCAGTCCTCACAAATCTTCTGGTTTTCATAATTATATTCATTCTGATGTATTTGGTCTACTGAATTTTCCTTCTCTGTCTAAATCAAGATACTATGTGTCGTTTATTGATGATTATTCAAGAAGAACATTTGTATATTTTTTGAAAAGTAAATCAGAAGTGTTCAGTCGGTTTAAGGAATTTAAAAATCTTGTAGAAAATCAAACTGGTAGAAAAATAAAATGCTTAAGGACTGACAATGGAGGTGATTTTTGTTCAGATGAATTTGAAAGGTACTGTACAAATCATGGGATTAAAAGACATAAGACTACACCTTATACTCCACAGCAAAATGGAGTTGCTGAAAGGTTCAACAGGACAATAATGGAAAGAACATGAAGTATGTTGAATAGTGTTGGCTTGGATGAGAAGTTTTGGGCTAAAACGGTCTCTACAACATGTTACTTGGTAAATCGTTCTCCTAACTCTACTCTTGTTGAGAAGATGCCTTTGGAAGCATGGTCTGGAAGGAAGCCCTCTCTGAGACATATTTGTGTCTTTGGCTGTGAAGCATATGCATATGTGCCATTTGAAAAGAGATCCAAGTTGGAAAACAAAGCTGTAAAGTGTATTTTTATTGGCTATAGTGTTGGCATAAAAGGATACAAGCTTTGGAATCCTGAGATTGAGAAGGTTTTGTACAGTAGAAGCGTTATCTTTTGTGAGCTGAAACCTTCTACATTGGATCTGTAGTCAAAGAAGAAATCAGAAAATGAGAAGGATGTAGCAGAAATTCCTCAGACACTAGATAAAGTGGAATTGAAAAATTAAAATGTACCTGATACTAAGGAGAGCTCAAGCAGTTCTAAAATTTCTGAAGAAGATGAAGAACCACCTCAGCCTCAACCTGTGAGGAGGTCAACTCGTCAAAAAAAGCAACATGATAGGTATGGGTTTTCTTTAATAGAGTCTACTTGTGCCTATGCTTTAATTTCTAGCACTGATGAACCTAGGACTGTGAAAGAGGCATTTAAAATGTATGATTCAAATTCTTGGTTGGAAGCCATGAATGAAGAAATGGCATCATTAGAAAAGAATGATACATGGAGTTTGGTGCCATTGCCTAAAGGCAGAAAAGCTGCGGGCTGCAAATGGGTGTTTAAAAAGAAAATAGGTGTGGATGGCAGTGTGGAAAAATATAAAGCAAGGCTGGTTGCGAAAGGTTATTCCTAGGTAGAGGGAATTGATTATGGAGAAATCTTTTCTCCTGTAGCTAAGCTGACATCTATTAGATTTCTTTTGTCACTTGCAGCAACGTATGACTTAGAAATTGAGCAGATGGATGTGAAGACAACATTTATTCATGGTGATCTTGAAGAAGAAATGTATATGTCCCAACCGGAGCATTTTGTGGTAAAAGGTAAGGAAAGACTGGTTCGCAAGTTGAAGAAATCTCTGTATGGTTTAAAATAGTCTCCTAGAATGTGGTACCAGAAATTTGACACTTTTGTTTTGTTATTGGGATTTGTAAGATCAAAATGTGATCATTGTGTATATTACAAAGCTAAAAGTGATCAAGTCCTTATTATTGCATTCTATGTTGATGATATGTTGTTCATAGGCAATAATAAGCTAATGGTTTCTGATCTTAAGTCTCAGTTGTCTGCAAAGTTCAAAATGAAAGATCTTGGTGCAGCAGGGTATATTTTGGGAATGGAAATAACCAGGGACAGGAAGGATAGAAAGCTTTGGCTTAGTCAGAGTAAGTATGTCAAGACTGTTCTGGAGAGATTTTGTATGACTGACTGCAAACAACTAGTTGTTCTAGTTATGTAGGGAATGAAGCTATCTATTGAGGATTGTCCAAAATATCCTTCTGAGATGGAGGACATGACCAATGTGCCTTATGCAAGTGTAGTTGGAAGCCTTATGTATGCAATGGTCTATACAAGGCCTAACATTTCCTAAGCAGTGGGAGTTCTTAGTCGATTTATGGAAAATCCTGGAAGGACACATTGGGATGTTGTGAAGAGAGTGTTTAGATATCTGAAGGGCACTTCAGACTATGCTTTGTGTTACCATGGTAACTTGGTTGAATCAAAGAGAACTCTTAGTATTCGAGGTTATGTGGATTCTGATTAAGGTGGACATTGATAGCGTATGCCCCACTTAGTGGAGGAGTATTTTCATGATGAATGGTGGTGTGCAGCGAATTGATGAGCAAGCGCATGTGCCATAGTTGCTTGGTCCAATTGCCGCAGGCAGCATCATGGCAGCAAACACATGCCCGTAAAAGTTGGGAAGCAATCAAGCTCAAAATGTTTGTGTTCTAACATTGGTTTTGGATGCAGAAAAAAATTACCATTTAATGGACAATCGAGTGTTATGTTGTTTAAAAAGAATCCACTTTCCATGTAGGACTAAAACACATAGGATGTACAGTATCACTTCAGGCGAGATATGGTGGAGGGGATGGTAAGGTCTGGTTAAGAATGTTGCGATGTATCACAAAGCCCATGAGTCAGAAGGTTCAGTGGTGTGTTAGCTCGATGGGCCTCTGGCTCATGTGAATTTCGTGAGGTTTTGGCTATGCTCTGAGGTACGGCAGAAGATCTTTCAAGTGGGGGCTTGTTGGAATATGTGCCTCAATTCCTACTGACATGGAACTCCTAAAGGGAAAAGTCGCTATGACATTGTTCATGTTTGGGCGACTAACTGTTCTAAATCTGCTTGGTAGATTCATGTTGCCAAGATAGAGTTGATGTCTTGCCGAAAAAGTCTATCACTATGACTCTCTATGTTCGGCGTGACCTTTTGTCGAATGAAGACCTCTGGGCGACAACTTGTTCTTATCAGGCTAACGCACAGGTGTCGGAGAGAAGTCCCAGCGAATGGTGAAAGTCTCACCAATAGCATATGGCTATCGGGCTAACACAAGGATCTCGGGGAAACCTCTCAGTGACTACATGATGTCTCGTCGATAGTGGTTGATTTCGTTATGACATCTTTGCTCGGTGAAAGGTCTTAGCGAAAGGCGTAAGTCTTGCCGACTCAGTAAGACTTGGTGATGCTCGATGAAAGGTCTCAGCGAAGAATAAATGTCTTTCCGACTCAGCAAGACATGGGTGCTCGGTATGTGGTCTCGGCGAAAGACATAAGTCTTGCCGATAGCAAATGATCATCGTTGTAACATGAAGTGGTCGGAGGAAGGTCTTGCGAAGACAAAGTGTCTTACTGATAGTATAACCTTTCGATGTGACTTTGGATATTGATATATGGTCTCACCGAAGAGTGATAGTCTCATCGAATGGAGAACACATGATAGCATGACTTGAAGACTTCAATATGAGGTCTTGGTGAGATCGGTATGTCTTGCTGATGGTCTCTTTGAGTTTGACATGATCTGCAAAGCATCGGTAAAACGTCTTACCAATAGAGGAATCTTTTGCCGATAGAAACGTATTGAATATCGATGGACTCAGTATGACTCATGGCATTCGTTGAAACCTCTTGTCGACTGTTGGAGACTTAAGCCGATTACTTTGTGGCATCAGGGAGACACTGTTAGTGTCTCACCGATATGCCAACAAAGTTTGATCGCCTTTGACCATGTGAACATCCTATGTGGCATCCTGCTGGTCCAATCAGAGGAAGCATTTTTCAAACGAATGATAGTTGGATTTTTGCATCAGTTACAAACTGGAGAAAAACTGCATGCAAGAAAAAATCTGAAAAAGCATGGAAACTTTCTTTGATGGAGCATTGGCGGATAAGGATCAACAAGAGGATAAAATCAGAATGTGATAAGAATTATGGGATGAGTTTTTCAGAGTGAGTTAAATCGGTTTTTGATCAGAGAATTGTCTATAACTGATGAACAGTGAGAAAAGCTATTGTGACTAACACCAGAGAGTTGTATCTTGGTTTTGTATGTAATCTATTGTTACTGTTATACAAAGAGTCTCAGCTTAGTGTGGTGGTTTTTTTCCCGATAGGGTTTTCCCACGTAAATCTGTTGTTAATTTTTCTGTGTGTATTTGTTCTATTTTTGTTAATCTTTGATGTGTGTCTTAATTGGATTGTAATTTGAAAAATGAAAAGCCCTACATTGCATTCTTCCCTGTGGATTTGACATTAGGAAAGTGTTTCCACACCTCTGCTTTCCTTACATATTTTGCAAAAGCACATCACTATTTTTGAGCAATGTTGTACCAAAATGTCAAAAGCGATACCATTTGCAAAAGCACGTTGATTTTTCAAAAGTGACGTACCAAAATAGAAAAAGCGACACTTCTTGCGAAAGCGGGTCAACTTTTCAAAAGTGATGCTAAACCTTTCTAAACCCTAATTTTGACCATGAGGCTATTTTGCAAAGGTGTGTCAGCTTTTCAAACACATCACCAAACCTAACTAGGCAAAAGCGACACTATCTGCAATAGCATTACTACTCTGGAAAAAGTGTTGGCGACTAGTTCAAAAGCGACACTGAATAATGATACCTTTGTTTGGCCATTTTGACCCCTAATAAATGACCTAAAAACTTGAAAAATGAGAAAAGTTTTAATTTGCATACTGGTGGTCCTACATCTGTAGCACATTGGTACTCTTGTACCTATCCGTGAGATTTTATGGGAGCTTACGAGTTGCCATTTCGCCAAGGTGTTAGAGAAAAAATCACAAAGTTTCACTAAAGCTATGAGTGCAAATGACCTGAAAGTGATCCTTCAACCTATATTTATACCTAAAATTAGGGTTTTTACCCTACTTTATGTGGGGAAATTGCACTTTGATCCCGTTTTATCAATTTTTGTGCTATGGGGCATGTTTTGAGGCATTTTTCACATTCCTAAGCTTGTTTTCGCATCCCAAAACCTATTTATGCACCTGAATCAATGTTAAACCTTTGTAATGATATCAACCCGAAAATTAAAATTTCCACCTGATCTCTCGAGGGGCAGGGTACTAGCTTAATTCCTTACACTAGGGCAATAGTGGGGCATCTGAAAAAATCAAGAGTTTTAATTTTTTTTACCTAAGCAGCAGCATTAATCCGAATAGTGTTAGTCTTTGAACCTATGTAATAGGTACCTCACTTCAAAGAGGGGGAAAATGTAGACACTTAAAATTGTCTTGACTAATATTGCACACTTGAATCTAATTAATAAAACCATTTCATCCTAAATTCACCTTCTTTTTTATTGTTTAATTGAATAATCCTAGGTATTTAATTAAATGCATCATTCTTATCTATTAATCTGATAATTAATTTCATTAGGTTAATTCACCCCCTTTCACACTAACTTTTCATCTTGTTATATTGGATAATGAAAATTATTTAAATTAAACCCCTTATGTCCTCTCATTTAATTAAATAATCTAAATTATTGAATTAAATGTCACTTAACCTCTTTTCATTAAATAAATAAATTATTTAATGATAATCTTAATTTCCTCTAACTTGCACAATTAAAACTTTGTTTTAATTATCTAATTACTAATTTTTCCTCACCCTCCCACTTGCAAGGGAATATTCCAATGGAATATTCCTATAGAATATTTCTCCCTATGCACTCATTCAAAATGGAAATATCTTCTAACCACTTCCTGATTTTTAGGAAGTATGTTTCTTTGAATCAATGAGATCCATTGATTAACTCTTTGATCCATGTCAACTTGGATTCCCATACCTTTATGAGAATCCTTGATCCATGCCTTCATCTCTCATTGCCTCTCATCCATCGATTGTGTAATTCGATCTTGACCCTTGATTCACCATTTTCTCCTATAAATACTTCTCATTTTGGAGAGAAATGGATCCGCTTCCATTAGAGCAAAGTTATTGTAGTGAAATTTAAAGAAATCCTTATGAGCATCTTTATAATTTTAGCATCATGTTAATTATATTTTGCATCCATTTTAGCATCATGTTTTATTTTAGGGTTACATCCATTTTCATCAACTTTTATCAATATTATCCATTAGAAAGCTTGTTTCCATCTAGGAATTGGGAAAGGTCTATCATTTCACATCATATGTAGCACTAATCCCCCAATGGGATGAGGTTTGGAATTTTAAATTAGGTTTCCTTTATGAATTTATGATTTATTTCATGTTTTGTTTAATGGTTTTTTGGTTTGAAGCTTTCAAGAATTTCATTGGGATTATAGCTTAACTAACTAAATCTTGTTTAATTTTGTATGTATCTGGTAGATTTAGGTCATGTTATGGTTATAGTCACACTAATACATGATAGTATGATGTGTGCTAGGAATATAGATTAGTATTAGTGTGGTAGAATCAAGGATGACAACCATTAAGAGCTTAGACTAGGGATAAAAGATAAATATCCAAGAACAAAGAGAACCTAGATAACACAACTTGGACTACCTCAAGGGTCATAGAAACACACTAAATATAACTCAAATCCAAAGATATAGGTAATGAGGCATCTAAAAAAATCATATCATTGGAGTTGGACTTATTGGTTCTAGACACCATTAAACAAGTATAACACTAGGTTAAACCAAGATAATCTCAAGCTAGAGATGAACTATAGAATGAAAATATGTAACAAATAATTTTAAGATTTAGATATAAAAATAAGTATATAGCCTTTACCACTTGTTCATAATTCCTAATAGTAGAAGATAAGCTAGAGGA
>VDFB02102928.1:0-27745 GCA_007258455.2 Sequoia sempervirens
ACCCTTATACCCCCTACCCTTTATCTCTTTCCCACTCCCCACCCCCTCTCTCTCTCAAGTATCTCCCTCCTACCCCTACTCTCCCTTTCTCTCCCACTCCCTCCATATCTCTCTCTCAAGTCATAATTTAAAACGAATATCATTTATATTTATATTAATATTAAAAATTAATTTTTAATAGATGTGGTTCGACCAAACATTTTTAGAATGTTTGACCGAACCCCTTTCAAATCTATTTTTTTATTGTATGTTAAATGGGTTCGGTCGAACCCCCATTCGATCGAACATTATTTTTTTGTTCGATCGAACCCACTTATTTGCACCCCTATCCTCTCAGGGACCAAAATTGCTCAGAATTTTGCACTTTGAAGCTCGATTTGAGAATGAAAATGGAGGAGATCTCAAAAACCCAACTGGTATCAGGTTTCCCTCAAAACGAGCTATCCAATGAATATAATTTTAATATGTTTTGATTATATTATCTATTTGTTTTTTAAGTTTTATTAAATATAGGTTTTTCATCGAAAACAAAACTCTCTGTTCTGCACACGTGGAAAAATAGAAGATTATCAAAAACAAATTTTAAAAAATATGAGTGCACCAGATATTGGAGTCCTTGATCCAACATAAGAAAAAAAAAAGAATTTCAATACATACAGTAAAAGTTATGCGTTATACGGTCGTGTTATGTCTGAATTGTAATTTATTTGACTTTGAAACTTTATTAAAGAAAAAATATTCAATAAAAAACTATCTAACCAAGTGGAAGCACTAGATATAGGAGTTAAAAATCTAAATTCCAAAAAAATAGAATTTTATCTTCAAGGAAAAAAAGTTATGCGTTATACGGTGTGCGTCACTTTTTAAAAATGTTGTTTTTTGAAAAAAACCAATTTTCATGGGAGATGGAAAAAGAAGTGCAATCTGATTCTAAAAAAAATGAATTTTTTTTTTTTAGAATCTACAGAATTTTTTTGATAAGACTCTAATTTGCATCATCTTCAAATTCCTCACGGTTTAACCGCTATAGGTGCTCGAATGTGAAGATTTAGTTAAAAAAAAAGTCAGTGTCTAGTTTGGCCAAAAATTGTAAACCACTATTGTGGGATCACCCCCAAAATAGTTATGGGTTAAAATATTATTGTGATGCAATAATTATGTGGTGAAAACCCTATAAGATATCACCTTTACCTTATCAAGATAGGTTAATTTGGAACGTCTCAAGTTGGAGAATGAGGAAATGGAAGAGATATAGACCTAAAGAGAGCCTTCGGGCTAGTAAATCTTACACTCTTCTTAAAATTCATTAAGAGTCAAGTGTTCAGTATATTGTATAGTCTTGTTAATGACCAAGAGGTCTATTGTAAGGGAAATATTGCCATATGAATTTTCCTTATTAATGACACTTGTACTTTAAATTATTGATTTAATATAATTCTTATCTCTTTCTTGTGCTATGGACACGTGTCATCTTTGTATGAGTGAGGATGTGTAATTAGTGTATTTTAACTAAGCTAAATTTAATATTTATTCGAATAATGTAATAACCCATTCAAATTTATTACTTAATTAATATTATTGTAAATGACACATGAATATACTCCAAATTAAAAAGACATAACTAGTGGCTAAGGTCATTCATAGCTACACATGTCCATTTAAAATGAGTTAAACATTCTTATATTCACTTCAAAAGTCAAATTATAATATCAAGATCTACTTGACACCTAAGGCCACAATATCATTACATAGTACATTTATCATCAAGTAAATGAATGATTTTCATCAAGTTACATCATAGACTATAATATTCTGGTGAACAACTAAGGTTCTCCTTTGACGCTCACCTCCATTGGTGGACGAGAACATGGATGAAGCGCTTTACCATCCAACTATGAAGCTTATGCTTCCTTGGTATTCTTTCAACTTGAACAATGCCTGACCTTGCACGAAAAGTTTAGCAAGAGAACAATCTGCAAGGTGGAATCTAGTGCGTGACCATACATCAACATGCCAAATCTATCTACAAGTTAGAAAATAAATGCATGATCTATGCTGGGAATGGTAGAGAGTGAAATCACAGAGTTCATTCATACATACATAATGAACAATATTGCTTGGCCAAGCATAATAAGTGTGTTGCAGCAACAACAAATGATAGGTTCTAGTAAAGAAAACCTATACTCTCTATACTCCATTTCAGCACCTGTCCCGGAAGGTAGCTTTATACTATAACAACTATCTACCCTCTAGCAACAACTGCCTATAGATGCTCTAGTCAACTAAGGTATCACTATTCTGTTCAAGTACTTAATATATTCTTTCATAAATTTCTTCAAAAGAAGAGATAGAATACAAATTTATACTCTAACAAAAAATTAAAATTGATGATTCACAGAGTATTTCAATAATTAGCGAGATCATTCTTATGACTAGTTTCTACTTATCATCATAAGAATTTTTTCTTATTGTAAATGTACTAAAAACAAAAGAAGGTATGTCACAAGTATGTGTATGGACATAGACGAAGTCTATGTGCATACACATATATGTTCCTACTAATGTTTAAGTTTGTGCATATGTTCTGAAATAATTATAAAATTTAGATTGAAATCTTAAAATAGTATTCCCTTGACATTTCTTGTCAAAATAAATAATCTAAGCAAGTTTATACTAATAGTTTCTCACATACTGTTATATTCTAACATTGTTGTTTCCATAAGAACATTCATTATTTTAACACAACATGTACTATTTCCTACTAAACAGTCAAGTTGTTTACATATGAATATTCATTGTTTCAACAAAACATGTACTGTTTCCTATTAAATAGTCATAAAGTAAGTTGTTTGCATATGAAAATTCACTGTATTAACATAAGATGTACTATTTCCTACTAAATAGTCATAAAGTAAGCTGTTTGCATACTAAACAGTTTATAGAGCAAGCTATTTCCAGCTATAAAGGCAATTTTTCATTAAAACATAGTTGTTTGTTAAAGAATAACTTCTGTTTACATCAATAAACTTTTGTTTCAAACTAACAGAATATATTTTAAGACAATTAATGTTGTTTTACTCATTTTGCTAATCTTAAGTTGTTTACATTCTACATATTCATTTACAAGTAAATGTTCATCGTTTAATACTGAACGAGTTTCTCCATTATGGACAAAAAATGAACAAGTCAGATTGCATATTTTCAACCTTCAGAACAAAATGTCTATTATTCAGATCTTGAACTCTTTCATCATTAGAATCACTATTTGCAACTTTAATATTATAAAGAAACCAAATTCTACATGCTTGTCAGTGAATTTCTTAAGAAAATATTTTAGTTAAAAAACAAGGAGGTTTCAGGATCAAACAATACTTTTTCCTACTCAGGTTGCAACAAATAAACCAAGGTTGTTCTAGATTTTGACCCATTTCTATGGTTGGGTACTTCCTATCTTAACCTCTAGTTTCATTCGAAGTTATGCTTATGGGCATATTAGCTTATTCCTTAATGCATCCTGCTCTATACTTCATGCAAACTCATATCTAATACTAAATCAAATAAATTATACAATCAATCATGAGGATCAATATTTTCAAGTTTACAAAGAACCCTTCTCATACATCCCATTGATTCTTCAAATCGAGGCTTCTTCTTTAAACAAATATGTTTACAATAGTCTTGTATAAGGACGATTTTCCCTTTAACCATTATCGGCTAGGTTGATAATGGAAGGTGTTTGGCATTTAAAGATAACACTATCGACACAAATTGAAGGTATCACATAGGTTTATTTCCTCTTTACATAGGTTTGATAGGAGAACCTTTACACAATCAACACCTATTGGTACTCATTAAATCAAAATATGATTTTCGATAGCCATGATATGGATTACTCTATTGAGTGAACATTCTTAACAGTTGCTTCTTAGAAATTCGATGCCTCAAACTAGCACAAAGGCTAGCCGAATGGCTCCATTCAGGATACTAACAAGAGCAGGCCATAGGCCATGTGATTCCCTAAAGGGTGATCAACAAAACTAAACATTTGGCTTAGTTGAAACACAGACAAAAACATTGTTTGCATCTATACTATTGGTTCTACCATCATAAGTAGTGATAAACACTAGCTAAAATAATGAAAATATATGATAGTGATTTCAATACTAATTCAAGAATAGAATTACCTCAATGGACGAGCCTTTCGATTGAAGATTTGCTCTAATTTTTCATACAACTTCGATCTTTTTTCTACCTTTTGGATGCTTGTCGATTTTCTTCCAAATCAATCCACTGGTTTTTACCCACTATCTTCATTCAAAATGGTAACCCACCACTTCTTGCATGCAGCTGGGTGCTAACATTATGACTTTTCTGCCATAGCTACCATCTAATTTTGAATAATTCCTTTATTATTAGGCAAGCCATGACCATCGTGGGTTTGCCTCTTCATTGATTTAATTTCCACAGTCCGACTCTTAATGCATCGGTTATCAACTTAATTCAAATTCAAATTCGAATATGTATACGTATCTATATGTACGCGTGTATATATATATTTGTATCTCTACTATTTAAACAATTTCATTCACATCTTACCATGCATTCGAATAATGTATATATCTCTATTTATATATATGTATAGATATATATACATATGTGTTCGTTTTACATACATATATATATATATTTATATGTGTTGTTTTTTAATAAAACATTCTTATACAAGTTGCTTGTTTTAAATTTCTTCAAATCACAAGGTTTGAATAGACAATTAAATCTACTAACCATTCATTTGCGAGCATTGAAATAGTTCAAATTGAGAAAAAATCATTTTCTTATATATGCAAAAAAATCAAATGCAAGTCATCATGCCATTATGGTGTGCGCACCCAAATCCCAATTGGCTTATCGTTCGATCTGGATAAACAATCCTACTTTAACCGTGTTCTCGTCCTTCAACCTATCACCCTACAACTGCACACACTTGCACTTGCAAATTGATCAATAACATTCAATTCTTGATGACATATAAAATAATTTTCAAAAATTCAAAAAGTCAACATCAGTCAACTCTGAATGTTCCAGAATCTCCATTTAATATTTAATTGAATTTCATCAATAATTCAATTTTCCATATTATGATAAATATTTAATAAAATTGGGTTATGACAGTTCTCAAGAGAGGGTGCAACACATCATCCTTCATTCATCTGTTGGGGAATAGTGGGGCATCAAAGAATTTTTTATTTTTTTCGAGCAATATTAGGTCTTTGAAACAACATAACAAGTACATTGTCTCAAAGCGGGGCAAAATGTAGACACCTAAAATTGTCTTGAATGCATCACACATCTTGCTTTCACTTATTAACATAATTTTCCTCATGTTCACCTAATTCCTCTATTTAATTAAATAATTTCCAATTATTTGATTACATTCACTTTATTCCCCTATTAATCGAATAATTAAGGTTATTTGATTAACTCACCATTTTCATAACAATTTCCCCCTTTCGCCTTGATGATGGATCACTGAGTGTGATCTGAAATGTTGATGCAAAAAAACTTACATAATAAAAAATCCATAAATAATTTACAACATTCTCTATGGATTGTGGAAATCTATTATCGCTATTCCTAATTATTTAATTTAAAACTTAAATCTTCTCATCCTCACGATTAAATAATTTTTTATAATTATTTTATTGACTAATTTTCCTCCAACCCTTCAACTTGCACAAAGAATATTCCTTTTTCAAAAGGGAATATTCCCAATTCAAATCCAAATATCTTCTTCCCTCCTATTCAAAATATCCTCAACCTCTTTTTCATGAAAATAGGGATATTTTAGGCTTTCATTCAATTTCATCCATTGATCCTCGGATCGAATCTTGACCGTTTATCATAATTCCTAAAATCTATAAAACATAGCCTCTTCAACATGAAATTAATTCACAATCCTCATAAGCATAGGCACTCTCTAAAATTCTTGAGCCAATCTTGATCAATTTAGAGCACCTAATTTTTGAATCACACCTCTCATCAAGCTTTTGCAACATGGATTATGCACAATTTAAGCATCCACATCATAAATTTGCATAAGTCCATAATGGGATTGAAGGTTTGCATGGTCATTTGGTTTAATTGCTTTGAATTTGTAATTCATTTCTTTAGATTCAATCTTTGATGCTTAGCAAACTAATTTCATTGAGTATGGGTTTGTATGATCTCAATTTTGTAGGTTATGAGTGTTTTTAGATTCTAATTGCTTCAATTATGCTTTCATGTGATCTCCATATTTTCCCTATGACACCCACTATATTAAAGATAATCTCTACCCATTTCACTATCGTGCCTATATATTACACATGCTATACATGATTTAGATCTTTCATGCATATATACATACTTTACAACACAAATATTTAATTTAGACTATATTGCATTTTCAAATCACTATCCTATCAATTGACATCCCCAATGATCCATCATAGTGGTTCCACAATAATAGAGCCACCTCTCCCTATCCTAAATCCGCAACTCCCTCTCTTACCATTTTTTTATAGTGGTATAGTTGTGTACCTTACCTTTTATACCTATTAAGCATCTAATGGATATAGTGGTGGGGGCATGATCTCTCCTAATGGGCTATGTATGCTTTGGTAGCATTTAAATAATTATTTTATGGTAAAGCTACTACCGTATCCCCCTCATTGTCATTTGTAAGTGTTTGAGTAATAAATTTTGGCACCACCATCTCACCAATCCTAATCTTGTATGATATCTAGAATATACCTTATATAGTAATATTTAGAGGTATTATATATGTTGGGAAAGGTAGCTAAACCTTGTATTCCAATGTTTCACATTTATTTATTATTTTATCATTATCTAGAAAAGAGGGTGTCCCACTTTGTGGTGGCACTCTTAGTTGTGTGTTGTCTATCTTGTATTTTATGTAAGAATTTGTAAGATCATTGAATGTTATTATCATGTGTAATATTATATGAAATTGTAACATGGGGGTTAATTATGAGGGATTATATGATGCATAATATCTTATAAGAGAATGTGTTGCATTGAAATTTTGACCAATATTATGGAAACCCATGACACATGACATAATGACATCTTATGATAAGTTATGATAGGGTGTAAGACATATGCTAAACATATCTTATTGACCACCTCATATAGTTTGGCACTGGAATTGGGATAAATATGATGCCACTTTTGGGTCATTTATTTTGGCTCATAATTTTGGAAAACCACACTTGGTTTTTGGTTTGAGTTTTTCCAATTTACTAGGTTCTTGTATTGGAATATGGATAGTTTATTTTGTAGGTATAGTTATGATATCATAATTACTCTAGCTTTACATATTGGTGATACTCCTACAAGGACATGTTTGAATTATTATATTGCAAGTGATTATTTGTTGCTAACAATATATTTATTTTGTACTTTATATTGTGGTTTTTTTTTATCATGAAAGGATTTTTTGTACATATATCGTTATGTTATGGTTGTATGTTTTTTCTTGTAATGATAAAAATCAATTTATTTCACATTTCTTTCCTCATAAATTAGTGTAGGAATTATTTTTGCACCCCTAATTGCATTTTGGTATTAGAACTTGATCAAATTTGATCCTAGGTGTTAAGGATTTTTTTTTGTCTAACCTTAGTTTGAGTGGGAACTTGTGAAGAAGGAGATCTTATTGTGTGATTATGCTAACCACGTCAAAACTAGGAATGGATATTTAATAACACAAAATTTGAGCTTTGTAAGCTTTGGTCCTAGGTGTTAAGGATATATTTGTATCTAACCTTGGTTTGAGTGGGTGCTTGTGAAGAAGGAGGTCTTGTTGTGTGATTATGCTAACAATGTAAAAACTAGAAATGGATATTTAATAACACAAACTTTGAGCTTTGTAAGCTTGAGATGAAATATTTTCTCATAGATATCAAAATCTAATCTAACTTCAATATCAAAAGATGAATATAATAGGCTAAACACCTTTTACCAAATAAAAAATAAAGATGAATATAATGTATTTAACAAAAAGGAAAGGAGCCTCATTAGACTCTACTTGGAAAAATCAATGTTATTAAATATTTATAAAATAACCACCACTCAGCCCTTTGGCAAAATTTGGGAGATTTATATCATGCTAAGTCCTTGTTTACTTAGAATTTAACATGGAAGAAGTTGTACACTTTGAGAATGAGCTAAAATGATTTTATTTTTGTAAGGAATTTGAATGTGCTCAATATGATTATGACCTATTACACTCAATTGAAGTGAAGATGGATGCATGGACCTTCTTTTCTAGATTCATTGGACAACCTAGCAATATCTATTAGAACTACAAATAAATATGTGCCTAATGAGGTCATGGTTTCTTTACTCTAAGATTTGATAAGGTGGCTTTTTTTTGAATCTACCAAGAATACTTGGTTATTTTTATAATATTGAAGATGAAAGGCAAGAAGGAGGACAAGTAAAATTAAAAATTTAAATTTAAATTCCATGGGAGATCTAATTCTCTTAGAAATTCTAAGGAAAAGTGTTGGAGTTGTGGCAAGACCAAGCACTACAAAAGAGACTAAAAGGAGGAGAAAATAATAAAACTAATGAGTATGATAATTATTTTGATAAATTTTATCAAGAGGATGGAGGAGATGCTTTTCCCATGGTCTTGGTAACCCTTATATGTAAGAGTGCATTGATGATAGACTCTAGAGATTTCTTCCACGTGACTATCCATCCAAACTGGATTCAATTTTATTCCCTACTAGTAGAGTGAAGGGGATCAATGAATTTTTACACACCTAAAGTTTGGCATGTGAAATATTTTATCAACAAGTAAACTTAATGATGTGAGTGTGTAGGTAGTCTTTGATAGTGGAGGGTTCAAGATGGTTTGATGAGATATGATTCTCACCAAGATTATTTGTGTTCATACTTTGTTTAGATTTGATGCAAGTATTGTATAATGTAATATTTATTCATTTCTTATAGTAAAGATATATGTAGAATCTTCACCTTCATCATTGGAATTAGAAGAAAAGATGATTGTTGCATCTACTTTTGATGGTAATTATTTATTGATACCTAATAATTCTCTCACCTCAAAGATAAAGTTACCTACCAATAATACTATGCTAAGCTGCCAATGGATGGACCGTATAGGTGAGAAGAGTCTTCAAACCTTGAAAAAAAATCTTGTTGAAGGATTGAAAAATTATAATCTTGAATTTGATATTTTAAAATATAATGATATTAAATTTTATATTATTTATCATAAATATTATAAGTTGTTTGACTCGATTCATTTTACATGTATTTTATCTTAGTCATTTTTATTTATTATCTATTTTTTTGTATTGTGTATCATTATTAATTGATGATTACTCTAAAAGGGCATGGGTATATTTTCTTACGAGTAAATTCAAGCTATTTATTTAGTTTGGAGAGTTTAAATCTCTCTTAGAAAATAAACTAGAAGAAATATCAAGGTTTTGAGGACTAACAATGGTGAGTTTTATTTTGTAGAGTTTGATAGAATTTGTAAGGAGAATAGAATCAAGAGATGTAAGAAAACTCCATACACCCCACAAAAATATGGTTATATGGAGAATGAATAGGAAGTGGTTTATTCTTAGTGGAGCCAACTTGAACTAAAAGATTTAATCATAACTAATTGCTACTGTATGTTACTTGATTAATAATTCTCTTACATCAATGCTTCTAGATATTCCTATTGAGGTATGGATAGGAAAAACCCTAAATTTAGCATCTGTGTGTATTTTAGTGCAAGGCATATGCTCACATGCCTAGGAAGAAGTAGTCAAATTTGGGTAACAAAGTAGTGAAGTGTATTTTTATTAGATATAATATTGATGTGAAAGGGTAAAAGCTTTGGGATCTTATGGTTAAGGGAGTTTTATATAGTTTCAATGTGATATTAAAAGAGATATAAATTATCCAATAGGTGTGTAACCAAACAAGGATGATAAGTTAGCTATTTAACTAAAACCAAAGATCAAGAAAGCTAAACTAGAATATGAAGTAGAAGTTCATGAAGGAACAAATAAAGAGGAGAGATCAAAGAGTTTAAAAGAGGAAGTAGACCTCCAACTTATATTTTGAGGAGGTTGACTTAGCAAAGAAGGAAACTAGATGTGTATAATCTACCTACTTATAAATGTGCATTTACTTTGATTACTAATATTGATGAACTTAGAACTATGAATGAGATAATATAAATGGATGATTCTAAGTATTAGAGATTGGTTATAATTGAGGATATGGTTGCACTTATGAAGAATGACATGTGGTAATTAGTGATGTTTCTTGTGTTAGGTTCCAAAATTTTAAGTCTTGAATCCTAAATATATTTTCTATCTTCAAGGCTAGGGGTTTGTCTTTAAGAAGGTAAAACAAAGGTTCATCACTAGACCCATATGATGATTTAAGGCTAACCAATGAAAGTGGGTAATCTTTCCTAATTTTTTTTATTATCTTAAACTCAAGAGGGTGTTCCTAGAGTCATCCTTTCTAGGCTTTAAATCAATTAAAATTCATAGTAAATAGAAAAAATCAACTATACCTAGATAGACACTTAACCCCTAAACTTGTTGCTAGGTCAAGGTTAGTGAGTTGTAAAATTCCTCTTATATAGCTAATAAAATACTTTATATAATGTACCTATAGATAGTAACATTGTTATAATCCCTTGATATGGTTTCTTTTAAAATTTCATAAACATTGGCAAAGTACAAACATATTGGTAATTGTTCACAAAAAGTTTAATAGTTTTGGCTTACTTTCAATTTATCCTTGGTTTGCATTATTAAACCATAAAAAACATGTATAATTACAACTTCTACTTACTATAATTATTGGTAACCAATTTTATTAATTTTAAATGTATGTGGGAGGTTAAGGTCTTCAAGGTCAGTGCCTTATTGGGTCATATAGTTACATTCAACCATTAAAACTAGTAAACAATAAATTACTATATAGATATGGCATATAGGAACCACATAAACTTAATTATAACTCTTAGAAATTATAAATACTCACCTATAACAAGAAAAATACCATTAAAATAACATAATTCAATATATTAAGGTGCTACAACACCTATCAAATTCTTGTTACAATCACATCAAAAAATGTGATGAAAGAAACATCACAAGAAAGAAGATGAACAAGGATACATGTGAATACATATATTTTTTATAATAGTTATCTCTCTACAAGTTTTGGAATACTTTGAATTAATGGAAGATGAACTAACATAATTGAAACCATAGAAAAATTTGCACTCTCATTCTATAAAAACCCAAACTAACCAACCCTTATAATGAGGAAAGAACATTTATTTATAGATCTAAAGCATGGGAAATCAAGAAATGAGAGAGAAAATGTGGTTTCATAATTTTGTAGAGATCACCCACACACCCATCATCATTTTCATCAATTCTTGTGAACAAAAAATGTCCCTTCGAGATTTGTAGAGATAATTGGACTAAAAACATTATTATCATTGCAGTCATCTTAATGTTTTGCATCAATAATAAGTGGATATGAGTGTTTAGAGTAGAAGAGTGCTTGTGAATTTTGTTGAAATAATAGCTTGGATATGGCACAAATGTATTAGTCTCTACAACTCAACTATTTTCTACCTTTAAATTTGTACCATCCTACAAAGACAATTATTTTTAAGCATATTTAGATATAGTTTGTTAGTTGCATGACCATATTGGTTCATTAATGGTGTCTTATGGTATTTTCCACTTTATCACCAAATATTGTATCCAAGTCTATGCAAAAATGATGAATAACATTTTTTGGGTCAGAAAAACCCTTTTCTAGATATTATTACATCAAATGTAGCCTTAAATGGCCATCCAAATATGTAGGAAAGATACACATTGCTAACCATGGATGGGAAACTCCACTAGGTTCCCTATCAAACATTTCAAATGATACATATTGATATCATCATGCTCCTCTACAAATCCATATGGCCATCTATGCATTTGAACACTAAAAATTCAAAATATTTTCAAACTTTAAACGTCATGAGTACCCCATACATCATGTCTTTAGTTGAGGCATTGAGGATTATGGGTGATGAATAACTCATAGAATTAAGGTATGTAGAATAGGGGAGGTTTGAACAAACAATACAAAAAAGGTAACAAGCTTTAGAATGTTGGGGATTGTGGGTTGGGAATACCTCATAAAAAGTACTAAGGTGATGGGAAGGCTGAAAACCTAACTATAAAGGATATACAAAGATATCAATGGTGTTTGGGGGTCAGGGGTCAAAGTTGGTGAAGAAGGTATGATAGGATGGGAAAGTTTGAAAGTCCAAAAAATAGGCTTAGGAAAATTTTAGAGAGAAAGGAATAAAGATGTTGGGGATGACATAGTGAAAAATATGAGTGGGGAGTCAGGAATTAGGGAAGGTCCAAATGAGATACTTGGGTAAGGGATGGTATAAAAATCTAGTCCAAAATATTTAGAAAAAATAGTTAAAAGACAATGAAGTTGAGGTGAGGGAAAATGTATGTTGAGAAGGGGAAGTCTATTGGTCCAATAAGAATAGAGGGGAAGGAAGATGAATGGAATTTTATACAAGGATGGATAACCTTGAAAGTTAAAAAGTCTAACAACTTTCAAAAACTTAAGGAAATGATCCAACAAACCCAACACTTAGAATTTTTTTGATTTTACTATAATGCTTAACACTATAAGGGAACATAAAGGGAAATACTTAGGCAAAATACATAAAGAAAGAACCATATAAAAATTTCTTAGACCAATTTATAAATTGAGGCCAAAATAAGGCCCAAGTGAATAAGGAAATCGGGACTTAAAGAAAATATTGTAGTAGTTACAAAATTGAGTCTCAAAAGGCTCTACTTGGGGACACTTGTCTCTCGTAGGTCCACAATGAGGTATCTTTAGGAAGTAGACCAAAAAAATGGATTGAGAATTTACACTTAATTGTGACAAATGAGAGTCATGATTGCAAAAACACGCAAGGTATTTACAAGACAAAACACAACCAAAAGATAAAAAATTATGTACAAAGTGGATCCAACATTATTCAAATGAAATAATGCTTTAAATGCTGACCATGGATGGTAAAATCTACTAGTTTCCCTATCAAAATTTTCAAATGATATACATTTATACCTTGGTCCTCTACAAATTCATATGGCTTAATCCATAAGGGATCAAACTTGTCATGTATTTTGTTCTCAAATCTTGCACTCCACATGAGAATTAGGTCTCCAAGTTAGAATTTTCTTTGAAGTGTGTACTCTTGTAAAATAAATATTTTTCATCTTCTTATTTGGTAAATTTATTTCATGTGTATCTCTTTTTCTTTCATCTAATTCAACTAACTCCATTACCCTATGATAAATTGTAGCATTTTATATATCATCAATGTCCTACAACAAATAATACACATGTTGCCCCAAATTGATCAACATATTGGCATCCATTCTATAAACAAGCTCAATAGATTTTTATAATATAAACCTTATAGGTCACTCTATCATCCCATAGTACATACTTTAATTTATCATACCATCTTTTCTTATTCATGTTCAATGCTATTATTTTCATGAGAGTTTTATTATTGGATTCATCTAGTCCATTACTTTGGGGATGACTAGGAGATGATAAAATTAGTCTAATGCCATACTTAGTGCATACATTTGAAAATAAATGTGATATGAAGCACACAGAAGTATATGCAGTGATTCTTGTAGGTACACCAAATCTAGTTATGATGTTATTCAATTGAACATAAATTACCATCATTGATGTAGAATTACAATTGGGGACTATCTCAGCCAATTTGGTGAAGTAATAGTTTTCCAAAAGAATATATTGTATCCATTACTATATTTTTCTTGTATCTCCCCTATGAAATCAATTCCTCAATGCTAGAATGGAGCATCTATAGTCATAGGTAAAAGAGGAAGAACACCTACAAATTTTAATTTACCATTAAACCTTGGACATGCATCACATATCATCACTCTTTTTAGATACATATTTGAATAGAGTATGCCACCAAAATCCTTCCCCAAGGATCTTATGTGTAGTGAACTTGGCTTTGAAATTTATTCTATATATGCCTTTATGTCACTCATCAATTAATTTATTTGAATGCTCTTGATTTAAGCACTTGAATAATAGTCTATTTTGGATCTCTCCACATCAAGATATCAAGGAACATCACATTTTTTGGATTAAAATTTTAGGGTTCTTTGTTGGTTTTCATTCATTCTAGTTGGTAACTTCATGCTCAATAGAGCAAAGATAATATACTTATACTAAGGATCATTATCCTATGATAAATAGAGGGGTGTGTGATCAACATAATTTCATTTACCTATCTTGCTTCCAAGTTTGAATTTTCTATCAATTTGGCCAAACCTTGGCCTCTTACTAGCATGGTGGTTTGTACCTCAATGTCATATTATTGGATCTTACTAATCCATCTACATAATTTTATTGAGGATTCTTTGTCAAATGAGTATATCCTTGAACATTGTGTATGACACATATGTAACTATCTTTGTCCCCATCAAACATGATATGTTTTTATAACCTTAACTAGGGCATATGTCTGTTTCTCTATTATTGAGTATTTTATCTCTACACCTTGTCATGATTTACTAAATAATGTGATAGGATACTCATAACCATATTCATTCTTTTTAATTAGTAGAAAAATAATAGTATGGAATGAAATGAAGCAAATGAGAAGAATTGGAAGGTTTTGGAATAATATAGGCTTACCAAAATTAATGCTTCTTTGATGACTTTCTTGATTCCCATGAATGATTCAAGTGGTCATTAGTCCAAGTGATTTTATGTCCCTTTTTCTTCATGTTAAAAATTATCTTAGTTTTATTGATAAATTATGGCACAAATCATCTCAAGAAATTGATTTTATTGAGGAAGGAATGCATGCCCTTAATAATTTTGGGCATGGGAATGAGATTGATTGATTATACCATTTCTAGATCTATGCTTATTTTTTCCTTAATTTTTTTATTTTTATTTTGGTAACCCAGGGGTGTCCTTGTGACTCAGCCCAGTGCATTCCCTTTACAAGGTGAGCTGAGGTGAGACTAGTCCCCTAGGGATGCACGCAATAGCCTGCAAACCATGTGCATTGGGTAAGCCTGGGCCACATAGTCTAACTCGAAACTGTGGGGAGAAAACCCACAGCCCAAGCCAACTCCACTACCTACGGGTTTTGTCCTTAAAATTTTAGTACTAGGAATAAGGTTGATTTATTTTACACTTTCTAGATCTATCCTTATTCTCTCCTTGGATATAATATGTTCCAATAATTCCCCTCTTCCATGCCAAATACACATTTTTTGGAAAGAAAGTAAGATTTTATATTATTTTTATAGGGGATATAATTTCTTTAAAATAAATTATTTTTATTATTTTTTAAGCTTCAAGAAATTAAAATTTTAAGGTTATAAATTGTAGACATGTAAAAATGACCTAACACATATCACACATCTTGAATTACATTTTTCCATCATCGACATCAATATCATTAATATAATTGCATTTCACATCATTTTCACTAATTAACCCTATTTTCCTTTATTAATTGAATAATATTAAATTATTTAATTAATTCACTCTATTGTCACCTAATCTAACTTCATTCCTCTTGATTAATTAAATAAACATCAATTATTTAATTATGTCATTAATATACCCAATTCATCTAAATCAATTAAATTGTTATCATTAATAATTTAATTAGATCACTTTCCCTTCTCTAAATTTGAATAAATAAATAAATTATTCAAAATCATTCAACATGGCCAACAAACAAATATATCTCTATTTGTTAAAGTCAAAAGAAAACTTGCATGCTCATCTCCAATGTTAATAAATTATCCTCACCCCTTTGTGATTGAGTAAATCATGAACATTGATTTCTCACTCTAATTGGCTAACTAACCCATCTATTTCCTAACTCAACCTAACTTTCTCAATCCCACTAACCACTCAACTTGATTTTCTCATCCCACCAATCATTCCAATATAATCCCACTGATGATCTAATCAAAATCCTTAATTGGATCAATTAGAAGAGTTAACTAACAAATCTATTTCCTCTCAACGGTTCTCAACTGTTGATCGTAATCTTTAATTATTGAATATCAATCATTCATCTGAAACCTAAAAATATATAAAACAACCTTCTTTCTTCTAAAAAATGATCAGAGAATCTAGAGAATTTATGGAGAGGTTATGTCAAAATAGCCATTGAAGCACATTTAGCACATTTACATCTTTGATCACCATTAACACACCTTTTGAAGCTTTTTGCAACAACAATGTAGGCTTTGTATTGATCCAACACAATCCAACATCAATATGAATCACACTTCAACATGGGATGGTAACATTGTAATGCTTGAATTCAGTTTATGTTCTTTTAATGATTGTATTGTTTTATTGATTTCATTATTTTATAATTTCATTTCATGAGTATGGATGGGATTTGATCTTTCTTTGATATCTTTCGTTTGATTTCATTGTTGTTTCCTTATGCTTATTTTCCCACTTACATTAATTGGCACACCTGGTGGGACCTAGGTCCTTAACACTAATCTTTTCATAAGTTTTTTTGAGTAGTTATAGGTTATGGAATTCTAACGTCTTTTGTAGGAAAGGCTATTGCTATTTGAAATATAGAAGTCCCAAAATCTGAATGCAATTGTCTTTACGATTTTACCATAGTCTTCCTAAGTTTGACTTCTATCATCCTAAAGTCAACTATTATTGTCAAAAAGGCCACTACTGTTGTTGAAGAAACTAACATTTATAGGGCCACCTAAACATGTTAGCTATCGTAATTTTTCTATACCGCTATCGTTTGACATTACCACGGTCATTCCAGTGAAAAGGTTGCTATTGTACTAAACAAATCCGCTATTGTTCTACTTCAATCTACAAAGTTTTTTAGATTCTTCGATCTACCTGACCCTAACCACTAGTTGTTTTTTGTTCTTGTGAGGCTTTCTAACATTGTTGGTGCAGCCCTTGCAGGATTATGACATGTTTTCATGTGAACAACTAACATTTTTCTTGCAGAGTTGATGAACGGTCCAAGGCCTTTCAATTTTCAAAGCATTTTCAGTTACAACATTTCATTTGGTGCTCATAAAAAAAACCTACAAATCTCACATCTCATTTTGGTGCTCCTAAAATTGAACCTACAAATATCACATCTCATTCTGGTGATCCTAAAATGGAACCTACAAATCTCACATCTCATTTTGGTGTACCTAAAAAGAACCTACAAATTCCACAGTTTGTTTTGGTGCAATAAAAATGAACAAGGAAAATTGAATGTTTTTCATTTTGGTGATATTAAAATGAACAATTTTTAGTTGGTTCTATTGAAATGAACCCATTTTCTATTGGTGCAATAAAAATGAATAAAACAACTTGAAATATTTACTTTGGTGCATTAAAAACTTGGTGAAAAATCTTCATGATTCAATTTGGTGCATAAAATTGAACAAATCTTTTTTGATTGAAAAATGATATTTCTTGCTTGAAGTCTCAAATATTTTGAACTTGGTGCATCTAAAAAATGAATTGGTTACATACTTCACTTTTGGGGCTTAAAATCAAATTGCTATGAATTGTATACCGTGTTCACCGTGATTGGCAAGCCGAGTGTGTATCCTCTCCCCTTGTGTCTTTTGATGATCTTGGGTGCGTATTTTGTATATTTTGTTGTTTGTTCGGTTGATTTTATGTGCTTTCTACAAAATTTGTGTCCACCAGACCGTTATTGGTTACATTTTTATTTTTGGCCCAGAGGCGTGTTTTATCATTAGAGCTTGATGGTTGGTTGTTATCCTTGTAGATTTTCACTAACCCTTTAGCAATAAGAGCCCTTTCGATGGTGAGACCTTTTTCCATAAGTTCCTCAAATGTTGTGGCATATTGCATACGTAGATGAAAGCCAAGTTCTGTGTTCATATTATTCACGATAATTTCTACTTGTTGTTTCTCTAGAATAGGCCATTTAGATTCGCTCACTTTATGTCTCTGCCTTTGTAGGAAGGAAGCAATGGTTTCTCCATTTTTTTCTTTGACAAGATATAATTCATTTAATGTGATTTATGCATCTAACTATAGGAGAAGTGTGTGACAATTTTGTCTACAATTTATTGAAATGTCTTAATGCCTGGGGGTAGGTGTGAGAACCATTCAATGGCTTCTCCACCTAAACTTTGTGGAAAAAGGCACATGAGTTATGTATCATTGTGGGCCACCTCTAGACAAGCCACGCAAAATTCTTGTGTGTGCTCTTTTGGATTACCACATCCCTTGTACTTGTCAAACTTTGGTATCTCGAAGTTAGGGGGAAATGGTAACATTGTTATGACTTTATCAAAATGGATAGGGATATAGATCTTGGAGAGCATACGATTTCTTAGTTGTTCCCAGTTGTATATCATGGATCTTCTTTGTTAAGCTTTGGATTTGTGACATTATATTGTTTGGGGATTATTCAGTGGTGGGTTATATGTGTTATATTGAGGTATGGTGGATGAATTATATACTGTATTTTGATAAGAGGGATATTAGATGTCATATCACATGGTATGTGTTGAGGTTGAGAGTTTGATTGGTATTATTGGGTGTTTTTTTGTTGTGGAGGTATATTGTATAGATCATATTGATGTTGTGGAATGGTGTTTTGTTAGGGGTTTTGTGCTTGATATTGGATGTATTGTGGATGTTGGGAATTTTGTTGTGAGGTTTGTTGTGTGATTAGTTGTGTGATAATTTGTTGTTGTGCGAGTAGTTTTTGATAGGCAATGTTTTTTTGTTGTGTGGTGTTTGTTGTGAGGTGATGTATTGATGGTGTTCTTGTTGTTGTGGTGTAGGATTTTGTTGGGGTATGTATTGATGTGTTGGTTGTTGTTGTTGATGTGTAGGAGTTTGTTACGATATGTATTGATGCATGGGTGGTTGTTGAGGAGGTTGTTGGGATATGTATTGATGGTGGGTGGTTGTTGAGGAGGTCATTGGAATATGTATTGACGTGTTTGAGATTTTTGTTGTTGATGTGTAGGTTGAGTTGGTTGATGCTGTGGAGTTTGTTGGTGTTGTTGATGTGTGGATTGTTAAGGAGTTGATTGATGTTGTTATATGTTAGGGACACCTAGGTGTATATTTTTTGAAGGTGGTGTTGCAAAAGGATTAATCCCATAATCCATTGTGCTTGGATTTGTAATGTTGGGATTGGGTTGATTTGTGTATGTTGTGGTTGGTGTGATGTTTATGTTTGGAAAGCCTAGGTTTGTTTGATTGCTTAAACCTTGATTATGAAAAAATGGATTTATATATTGTCTTGAAAAGCTTGTCAAATCTATTTGAAAGGGAGGTACCGTAGGTTGACCTAATACATCTGGTAGAGGAGGTCTTGGTATTTTTTGTATGACGTGATGTACGAAGGGTTTTTTTTCATGTGGATGATTCTTTGATGCTATATGTGTAAGGGATTATTCCCTAAGTGTATTGACATCAAATTTTTATAGTTTAGCACCTCCTTGTGTAAGTTTAAGCAAGTATTGACTAGGATCTACCCATAACATAGCATCAAGTAACAAGAGATGGGTCATGTGTCATCTCTAATAACTATTTGAGAGTATTGTTCATGAATCCCTCATTTTTGTGGGTGATGTCTTCTATGATAACCATTTTAACTTGGGATGTTTCAATTTGTTTTGGAGTACTATATCCTCTAGGATTGAATTCAATACTGAGAATTCCAATGGTTTTTTTGGGTAGAATTCATGGTAGTGGATACAATAGAGCTACTAGGATTAGATTCCATGTTTTTCTTATAATGAGACCTTATTATAAGCATAAAAAATTTAGTGATCTTATGAGATAAAGATGATTGTGACAGATGTTTTGATTTGTTTCAAGTTGCACTAGCAATGACACCTAAGAAGGCTTGGATGAATGTTTTGATGATGTTTGGATGAGTGGAAGATATGAAACCTTCAATTTAGACAAAGTTGTTTGACTAAATCTTGTGGATGGATGTTTGACAATATTCCTTGCTTGTCCTAGACTAATGAGTCCAAGTGAAGGAAAAGGATAATGATGTTACCAACTTAAAAGTAGATAATGACAACTAAGCAAGCTATTTCACAAAGATTTGATGCTAATTTAAATAGGTACTTGAAAGAAGATAGTTTTCCAAGCAAGAAGCCAAACTAGAGGATAAGGTATGGAGATCAAAGGACCAATGTCAAATGTAGGTTGTTTGGATGGGTTGTTTTGTTGGTTTGAGGTTTGATGAAACTTATTTTGATCCAAAGATGACTAAGAGGTGTTTAAAGAAGTCCAAGGTGAGTGAATGACATGGGATGAAGACGAAACAATGTATGTTGATTTTTTTATGTTGGAGATGACTACAAGTTTGTTTCAACAAGTCTCTAGTCCTATACTGACTGTAGGTTAAAAATTAGGAATCTAAGATTTTTGAGAGTTCTAGTGTTTTGGGACTAATATTCAAATGAGTCACTTTGCAATTTAAGTGTCGCTTTAACTGACATAAGTGATGCTCTATCCTTGACAAAAGCAATAAGATTTTTCAAGAGCATTGGTTTACTAGAAAAAGCGTGACTTTGTGATAATCAAATGTGGAACTGTACTGTTTTACAATATTTTGATAGAGGATTATTCTGAGATAAAAGTGTTGAGTTGCACAGATGCATCAATTTTCAAATAGAAGTGATGATATAAAAAATCAAACATGTCAAGATGCAAATAGAGGCGGTGCAAGGTGACAGTCAAAAGTGTCACTTTGACTCGAAGAGAGTTTATGCAATTTTATCCTAAATTCGTCTAGGGTTTTCAAATTTCTTGATTGTTTGATGACTGATTTTTTGTTTATTTGATCTAGAAAGTTATAAAAACAACAAAGAATAGCATAGAGGAATAACTCCAAAGATTTTTGGATAAAATTTTTGTGTCTTCTTTAGCAAGAACATGTTATTTAGTGTCGCAGGGATAAAAAAAGCGGTGCAAGGTGACAGTCAAAAGCACCACTTCGACTCAGAGTTAGAGTTTTTTCAAAATTTTCATAAATTTGTCTAGGGTTTTGATTTTTTTTATTGTTTGATGACTGATTTTTTGTTTGTCTGATTTGAATTTTTTTAAAAACAACAAAGAATAGCATAAAGGACTAACTCCAAAGATTTTTAGATAAATTTTGTGTGTCTTCTTTAGCAATGATGCAGAGTAGGGGTGGAGGTCACTTACTAATCACAATTCAATCAGGTTTGAACAATTTTTCAACCTTGAAGACCCTAACTTGGTGTTTTCACACAATTTCCCTAATCTCGCTTGTAACACATCAAACAGTGAAAATTCAACATATCTTTTAGAGAACTCCTCCAACCCATGAACTAATTACCATTTAGAGTACCCTTTATGCTCTTCTTTAACATATCAATTTTTTGCATAGACTTGTTTCAAAACATCCCCTTCAAAAATGGACTGCTACGCTACCCTTAAGCCCAATTAAGCCTCTTTTACAAAACAAGTGTGTGTTAAACCTTGTCCCAATCACCAATATCTATTCCATGGATCTAAACAGATCACATGGGGTCTGGAACAATAGATTTTACCAACTAAAACATCTAAAAATTCACTCATTATCAAAACCCTACCTCCACCTTTCAAATCTAGCCTAATACATCGAGACATTAGGCTAGGGCTTGCACAAATAGGGCCCTAACTCCATTCCCTACAACTACAATCCTACTAAAAATAAAGAACACCCTACTTAGGGCCATTCCAATGATTTGTAGTAATTTCCATTAGTGGAATGGTCTTTTATTCTATGTTTTGCTTACAAACCCTCAAAATCAGGGTTTCTAACCCATTTCTAGTAATCTGCTCACAAAAGTCTTCAAACTTTATGAAATAAACTCAAACTAAATCCAAATGATGCTGAACACCTTCCTACATCAATCCCAGATAGATTCACATCATTACTAGGCTATACAAGCCATACAAACTTTCTGTAGCAACAAATTTTAGAGAAACAAACAAAAAAATGAAGTTGTATTATTGCTTGTGCACCAAAATTGTCTCCAAAAGATTGCATCAAAGTTTGTGAGGCATATTTAAACACCAACAGACCAAAAACAATGGTTCACAACTATTTTTTGAACTACATGACCGTTCACATTCCAAATGTGACAAAATTGCAAAGTTGCAAAGCAACTTTTGCAACAAATTACAAAACTTGACCACAAATTGACAACCCTATCTAATACTGACCCCACATGACTTATTACATTTAAAATGGACTATTTTGACCTTATTAGATCCAACATGACTCAAAACACCCAAAAATCTAACATGTGACCCTATTTCCAAAAGTTGACTAGGTGCTCCTACACCATACACCCGGGGAGAAAAGAATCTCAGGCTCCACCTAAGATTGGCTCTTGAATAGTTATTCCATTATTTTTAATGTCTTCCTCTATCATCCATGTTGCATCTTCAGGAGAGAGTCCTTTCCATTTCACAAGATATTCATTATACACTTTGTGCCTTGTTCTGTTCGTCTCCTTTGTGTCCAAAATGCTTTCAAGCTTCAAAGGATGACTTTGACTTGGTGGTAGGTCCTTGACCCAATATTCATCTTGAGATTTAGATGTACCTACTTCTTCACTGGCAAACACAAGTCCTTTGAAAGGATAAAGGTTAGAAACATTAAAGATTGGAGAGATAACAACTCTAGGAGGGAGTTCTATCTCATAGAAATTTTCACCAAATTTGTGGACCACCTTGCATGGCCCAATATTTTTCATCTGTAGCTTTGTGTATTTTCCATTTGGTAGCCTTTCTTTCCTCAAATGTGCTAGTACCAAGTCTCCTACTTTGAATTTAACATTTCTTCTCTTCAAATCTGCTTGTTGTTTATACTTCTCTACACTCCTTTGAAGATTTTCCTTTACTTTATGATGAATATCCTTCATTGCAACTGCAAACTCTTCACCCTCATCACTTCTCATTTCCATACCCTTCAAATCCTTGAGCTCAAACACACCTCTAGATTTCAATCCATAACCACCTCAAATGGGCTTCTCTCAATGCTTCTATTGATAGAGTCATTATAGGCATACTCAGCTTGTGGAAGAACCAAGTCCCATTGTTGTCCATGTTCCTTTGTGAGGCACCTATGCAGATTTCCAAGTGACCTATTGACTATGTCTGCCCATCTGTTTGTGGATGATAGGTAGAACTAAATGCCAAGTTGGTTCCCAATTTCTTCCAAAGAGTCCTCTAGAAGTGGCCTACAAACTTGCTATCTCTGTCAGACACAATTGTCAATGGTAGATCATGAATTCTAACTATCTCTTTAAAAAATAACCCTGCTATATAAGAAGCATCACTTGTGCACTTGCATGGAATAAAATGAGCCATTTTACTAAATCTATCAACAACAAACACACTATCATAACCCCTCTGAGTTTGTGGAAAACCTAACACAAAATCCATAATCAAAGACTCCCATGGTCTATTAGGTGCTGGTAAGGGCTGGTAAAGACCTGCACTTAAACTAGACCCCTTTGCTCTTTGGAAAATTACACAAATTTCCACAAATTTTCTAACATCCACTTGCATCTTTGGCCAATAGTAAAATCTCCTTACCTATTCCAATGTTTTTTCCACCCCAAAATGACCTCCTAAGCTGCCACAATGTTTCTCTTTTATCAAGTTAGTTCTCATGGAGCACTTTGGAATACATAACTGAGAACCCTTGAACAATAATCCATCTTGTAACATAAAATTGGAATATTCATTATGAAAAGCACCCTTAAAATGATCACAAACAACATATACCTCTTTAAAGTTCTCATCTCCTTCATACATACCTTTCAAGGCATCTATTCCCACACTTTGAAGTTGAATTTCTTGCACCAACATTGACCTTCTACTCAAGGCATCTACTACCTTGTTGGACTACCCCTTTTTGTGCTTTATAGTGAAGGTATAGCTTTGTAGGTACTCCACCCATTTAACATGTCTATGGCTCAATTTTTCTTGGATGCTCAAGAAACTCAAAGCATGATTGTCAGTGAAAACAACAAATTCCTTTGGAAGGAGATAGTGTCTCCACTTTTTCAATGCTTAAACCATTGCACAAAATTCCAAATCATAAGAAGAGTACTTTTTCTTGGCCTCATTAATTTTGCATTGAAAAATGCTACAGTCCTGCCCTCTTGACTCAAGACTACACCAATTGCATACCCACTTGCATCACATTCTATGGTGAACATCTTGTTGAAGTCAAACAATGCTAAGATGTGTTGTTGAGCTATCTTTTGTTTCATAATTTGAAAGCTTCTTTCTACCTCATTAGACCACATAAACCTTTTCCTTTTATCTCCTTTAATTGTATCAATGATGGGTGAGCAAACATGACTAAAATTTCTTACAAATTTTCTATAGAAACTAGCAAGACTGTGGAAGCTTCTTACCTCACTGACTGATTTTGGAGTAGGCCAGTTCAAAATGGCTTATACCTTGCTGGGGTCCATCTTCAAAGTTCCTTTAGAGATCACAAAACCAAGATATATTAGTTCCTCTTTCATGAATTCACACTTTTTCAAGTTAATCATCAAATTTTGTTCATTCAGCCTCTTCAACACTATGTCCAAATGCTACAAGTGTTCTTCCTTGGTCTTACTAAACACACGAGTGTCATCCAAGTACACAACTACAAACTTTCCTATGAAAGGCTTCAAAACCTCATTCATTAACCTCATAAAAGTGCTTGGAGCATTTGACAATCCAAATGGCATTACCATCCATTCATACAACCCCTCATTGGTTTGAAAAATAGCAAGCTCCTCCTAAAAAATCCATCAAATCCCCCATCTTAGGTATTGGAAACCTATACCATATAGTGATTTTGTTGATTTCCCTTGAATCGGTGCACATTCTCCAATCTCCACCTTTTTTAGGTGCCAACACTATAGGGACAACACATGGACTTAAAGTTTCCCTTATGAGACCCTTATCTAACAATTCGTGTATTTGTTTCCTTATCTCTTCACTTTGTTGAGGAGTCATCTTGTATGCAGCCTTATTGGATAGTTTGCACTTGGTATAAAATCTATGTGGTGCTTCACATCCCTTATAGGTGGCAAAGAACTAGGGAGTTCATCAACAACTATGTGCTGATACTTGTTCAAAAAAAATTGTACTTCCTTGGGCACATTTTCCATGGTTGTTGCTGTCAAGATAGATTTGGGTCTTGTTGACGATGGTTTTACTTGCAATAAATAGGTCGAATAAAATTTCCACAAGCAAGACTGCGAAGAGCCTATCCTTCTTGAAAGATATGGAACAAAGTCAAACTAAGGGGAAATTCTACATTCACAGAGCAAAGATTGACTTCCGTTCAATCCCAAGTCTTTGATAACCAGGTCATGGTTGCACTAGGGTCGCTCTGGAGTAATGATGTGATATTTGTTGTTAATCTCAAGGGGATTACAGTTATTTCTAGCTTTGCTAAGAATTACAAACATTTCACATAAAAATTCATTTCATCATCAAATAACATCATGAAATCGAAAGATTCAACATAATATTTCATGAACATCACAAATTTCTTTGCTATCACTTAAGTATATTTATCATTAAGCATTCAAAAATTTCATGGAAAATAAAAGATTTTCAACAAAACTATTTCCATTCACTTATATTTTTTTGGGAACATTTAAAAAAAATATTAAACATCTATTCTAAAACAAAGTATAAAAATACTGAAAAATAAAAGTTTCTCCTAGTTATTCTCCATGGATGCCCCAAAGAATTGATCAAAACAGAGCAAATCACTTTATATTTCACCAAATTGCTTCACAAATACGTATAAAATAGTGAAAGCTTTTAAAGAGGGTTCGTTTGGACACAGGTAGGGTTCATATGCACCCATAAATGCTTTCTTATATCTCTGATCTTGTTAAAGTAAACACAAGGCACAACTACAAAAGATACTTAGATAGGTAGCTATCCATAAAGCTCTGATATCAATTAATGTCTATGCACATACAAAGTTTTACGCTGGAATGGTTAAGAAAACAGGAAAATAGAACAAAACTTAAAAGAAGTTTTTGCTCCTCCAACATCCACAAATTCTTAACTTAAAATAAAAATGTGGGAGGAGATGGCCTTTTATAGAAACAAGGCACTCAAAAGTTCAGCTTAAAAGTTTATCCAAAGAATCAAAAACAACAAATTAAAATGTGTCATGTGGCATCTACCAACTGCCATCAAGAACATTCTAGAATAATTCAAAGCTTTGACTTTTTCCATAGCAACACTTCCCTTCATACTTCAACATGAACACTTTGTATCCATCAAGGCTACCAGCTTCCTTTTCAAAACACCGGAATGAGAAACACCTACTGAGACCGAGATCAACCTGCAAATTTAAAATTAAAACAACAAATAAACTTCATTATATTTCTGGTATCCGGTATCCGGTTTTTTCCATTTTTGCTTATGACTCGAGCTTCGGGATTCTTCCTTCTTTCTTTAATTGATACTCTCAGAAAGCCCTTAATACTTGTTGAATGTGCTCTTTTTAAATTCTTTGTATTGCTCTCCAAGTGAGCTTAAGCCTGGTATATTCTTTAGTTACTCGAAGTATGATGCCATTTTTTTGTGCTTTGCCTGCTTCATATTTGACTATAACATTTTTGCACTAAATTATTTTGTCAATAACCTCTCGTGTTAGCAATTGAATAGGATCTTTATTTATCCTTTCTATCCATTCCTTGAAATCTTTAGCTTCCTTTCCCTCCTATCCTAATGTTTGAGGATCAAAGCCTTGATGTGTCAATATTTCAATAAATTCTTGAATTTCACTAATCGATCTTCTACACTCAACAACGACTCTTTCAAATCCTTCAATACATTGTATTATCATGTCACCTTCCCATTTCAGTTGTTTCTTCCATTTTCCTGGCAATGAGATTTCATGTCCTGATAATACATTATTCTATATTAACTCTTGGATATCTGATTGTATGAGAATTTCAATATTTTTCCTTTCATCGATGACCTGCTCCTGGCGAAATTTACATTCATCTTCAAATATTTTCAATTTCTCTAAACGATGATATGCTTCCTTTTACTTTCTTATTGCATCTGTAATAAATTCATCTCCTTGCTTTACCCAATATTCAATCCATTCTTCAAATATATTCATCTTATAACGAATTGCAGCAAGGGAATCCACTTTCTCTTGTGACATCAACATTGGATGTTGGGGTAGTTCAACTTGCTCTCGACCAGATAAAGTCAATGACTTAATAAAGTGTTCCAAGGTAGCAACTCACTCCTTCAATTCTCTTTTCTTTTGTTTATATTTATGTACTCTAGCAGCAGTAGCATTTAAATTTACTTTTATTTCCTCCAATTCTTCCTGCCAAGATGAGTGTCCAAGATTAACACTTGTAATATTATACTCCTTAGGCATTATTTCATGTTTGTACTTATCAATTGTTGGAGTGGCTATATGAATAGTTCTATTGCCATCTGCATTCCTCTGTATGACATGCTTTGTCTTAGCTTTGTGCCTAGGTTTAGGAGTACTTGTATA
>VDFB02102929.1:0-14904 GCA_007258455.2 Sequoia sempervirens
AGGATAATGAGTGGGAGAAGGAGAGGGAGATGGAGCTAGAGTGGGAGAGGGGGAGGGGGGAAAGGGATGGGGAAGGAGAGGGAGTGAGAGGGAGGGAGGGAGAGGGAGATGGAGAGGGAGAGGGAGAGAGAAAGAGGGGGTGGGAGTGGGAGAGGGAGAGAGGGAGAGGGAGAGGGCTAGGGTAGCGAGAGAGGGAGGGGGAGAGGGAGAAGTAAGTGTAGTTGCCATTGCATACACTTTATGGGTTCATTGTGAACTAGTATTGTATAGCTAGTAGGAAGTGTCATGCATGTTAGGTGGGTATCTAGTGTATGCCAACACTAGTTATGTAGGACACAACACCATGCTCAAGTAGGCATTATATTAGAGGGTTTACATACAAATTTTTTTGTTGAAGGGTAGGATCATCTTATCGATTAGGAAGATGTGTGGGGAACCGCATTAAGTTCATGTTCTCTCCCTCATGTAGTTGGTAGTTGAAGCTTGTGAAACAAAAGAGTATGAAGATATGTGTTCTAGATGTGAACAACTTGACCATTGTACTCTTATACCATTAAGCTCTTGAAAGCTATGTAAGCTCTTGCAAGCTATGATTTGTAATTATGTTCTTGAATCTATTTGGAAAATGTATATGAAAGATGAATTCATTACTTGGGATTATGTAATGTTATCTTATTTATGCAATACAATCTAGAATGGGTTTATTTCAAATGTGCAATGTGTTAATAAAAAGGAATTTTTTTATTTCTATGTATTGTGAACTTGATCTTTTCACATTTTGAGTTAAAACTTAGGTGAAATCAATAGGGTAAACTTTGGGGTATGTTACATCCTACCTATCACATCTTGGGAATCGATAAACATTAATAGTAATTCATAATTGATCCCTATCTCTATGCTTCTTTTCCAAGTAATAGTTGACTAAACCCAATCGATTTAATAAAAAATCCCTCTTAGATGAAATGGAGTGGAGACAATTATGTCCATTTTCTTCAAATGAAAATTAATCGCAAAATATTTATTCTCAGATTTTCCCTCTCCATTTGAGGATGCTACGTATGGAGAGAAGAATTGGGTTTCCATAAACAAAGATAGTTTTGGCCATGCAATTAAAGAAGCAGGGCATCCCTTGATGACCACATGCTTAAGGCATTGAGTAATGGTGCAAGGCGCAGAGTGGGGGCTGACCATGCCATTATGGAGGCATGACAACCCTCTATTTCTTCAAAATATTACAAGAAGAATGTAAAATGGCATGCAAAACCATACTTTTGAGTAGTTTTGAGGGAGGATGAATTGCATGGGAATATAAGGGGATGTGAGGAGAAGAGAATAAGGTGAAGGGAATGCAAAGAGGAAGGGAGAAGAGAATAAGATTTATGGGAAAAAATAAAATAAAAATGAAAGTAATGAACTACCTATTTCTTGTGATTAACTAAATAGTGTTTGTGTGACATATTTTGATATCCAATATAATTTAAATTCAATTAAATTTATATCTAGATATTACAAGAAAATTGAGACCTCCAATAGCATTCATCCACCCACCTTAAAATGCTAGCATAGTTGGTTCGGTCCCACAAGGTTTGGAAGAACAAAAAATTCCTATTATATTCTTTACACTACTTTCAAATAAGGAAATTTTTAAAACATCATTCATTGTTGGCATGGTCAAGTGGTTTGGAGTTAAAAGAATTAAAATAGGGTACTATAGCAGGACTTTACATCCACTTGTAGGTGTAAACATGGTAGATTTTTCCTCTTAGGGATATTAAGGAACTTGTGAAATTTAGGTTGGAAAGATCCAAAGACCTATGTAATAATTGAGGCCTCTAGTAGCATTCATCTACCCACTTCAATGTGCTAGTGTAGTTAGTTTGGTCCCACAAGGTGCAGAAGAACAAAAAATGCCTACTAGAACCTTTAAAGTACTCTCAAATCAGGCATATTACAAGAATTAATTCATCATTGGCAAAGTCAAATGGTTTGGAGTTAAAAAATTTGAGATAAGGTACTATACAGGAAAGCAATGTCCACAAGCAAGTGCAAATGAGATATTTGTAGGTGCCACATATCGATAGAATAAGTAGATGAAAGTTTGGTAACTTATTTTATCTTAAGGCTCTTAAGATACTACATTGATGAAATGTATCTTGAATGGGTTTAAATTCCTATGTAATGAATTGAGTCCTCTACTAGCATTCACCCACCCAGTTTGATATGCTAGTGTAGTCGATTTGATCCCACGAGGTGTAGAAGAACAAAAAATCATATTGGAACCTATATTCTAATCTCAAATGAGACATTTTGAAAGAATTCATTCATTGTTAGCATGTTAAAATGGTTTGGAGTTGAAAATTTGAGATAGGTTGTTGTAGAGGGACTCTACATAAACCTATACTTGTAAATGAGACATTTGAAGGTCCCACAAATTGAGAGAATGGATAGGAAAAACATTGGAAACATTAGACCTATAGAATGAACCAAGGCCTCTAGTAACATTCACTCACCCATATCAATGTGATAGCTTAGTGGATTCATTTGCATAAGGTGTGCAAGAATAAAAAATTCCTATAGGTACCTTTACATTGATCTCAAAATGAAGAATTTTGTAAGAATTCATTCATTGTTGGTATGGTCAAAGTATAAGTAAGTAACAAAAAATGTTATTGTAGAGGGGCTCAACATCCACTTGTAGGTACAAATGAGACATTTGTAGGTGCCACAAATTTGGAAACTTTTTTCTTTTAGTGCTCTTAAGAGGTTGTCTTAATGCAATGTAGCCCAGAATGATTCAAATGCCTATAGAATAAAGCAAGGCCTATATTAGCATTCACCTACACATACCAATGTAATAGTATAGTCGAATTGGTCCCAAGAGGTGCAAAAGAATGAAAAACACCTACCGGCACCTATACATTGCTCTCAAATGAGGTATTTTGCAAGAATGCATTTATAATTTGACATAGTCAAACAATTTAGAGTTGAAAAATTTGAGATATGGTACTATAGAGGGACTTTTCATCCACTTTTATGTGCAGATGAGACATTCATAGGTGCTAAGGATTGACAGAATAGGTAGGAAAAATTTTGGTAAATTTTTGCTCTTATGGCTCTTAAGAGACCTTACTAGAACCTTGTAGTTCACGGGAATTGACACATATAAGGAATGAAATGGGGCCTCAACTATAATTCAAATACCCACTGTGACATGTTGGCATAGTTGGCTTGGCCCCACAAGACATAAAATGGAAAATATGGCTCTCAACACCTTTACACTTCTCTCAAATGACACTTTTTATAAGAATTTTTTTAATATTGCTATGGTCAAATGGTGTGGGGTTGATAAAAACCGAGAGAGGTTATTTTGGAGGGACTCCACATCCACCTATATGTATAGACAAAACATTTGTATGCCCCACAAACTCTAATAACTACTATGTCATATTTTGGTAGTTTTTCTCTCAAAGCTCTTAAGACCTTCCCGAAACCATATAACATGGAGGTATTTGCACACTTTGGGAAAAATGGGGCCTTTCCTATCATTCACCTACCCACGCCAACATGTTGGCATAATTTCTTTAGCTTCATGAGGTTTAGAATACAAAATAAGGCTCTTGACACCATTGTATTACTCTCAAATGATGGTTTTCTTAAGAATATGTTTGATCTTGCCATAGTCAAACAATATGGATTTGAAATAAATAAGACAAGTTGTTTTTATATACTCCACATCCATGTATAGATCTATACAAAACCTTCATAGGACCCATGAACTTTGAGAACTACTCCATCATAGTTTGACAATTCTTTTCTCTTAGGTCTCTTAAAAGATCTTGTTAGAATTATGAAGCTTAAAGAGATCAACATGTTGAGATTATGGATGCATAGCCCCTGAAGCTCCGAAATCTTCAATGAAGGACTTTAGCCATGAAAGATAATCAACCACAAAGAGAAGTGTTGCAACTATGGAATGCTGATTAAAGATTCTATATTGATAATATGATTGATATGATATGTTACAAATGAACAAGATGCCTGATTATATAGGCAAGAATGAAAACCTAAGATGCATGAGATGTTGCCATGTGTCATGATCTAACAACATGTGAGCCCTATCTAGATGATTGTTAAATGTTGAGATAAGTTCTAGAAGGAATCTTATCCCACAAACTAGGAAGGGAATATTATCCCATTTATTAAATGATTTATCTAATAATGTAACCTAGGACTTAATTAATTAAATGCAAGACCTAAGTTAACTATGCTAGTGTAATAATTAATTAATTACACTAAAACCCCCCCATAAGTTCAACTTAGGGAGGAAAATGCAATGATTATGCAAAAAGATGATGATGATGATGGGTCCCGGCTATGAGGCCATGTTAGGTACCCATGTACATGAAGATGCAAAAAATATCCCACAACCAGAGAAAAGGGGAAAACCCAGTGGGAACAAAAACCCTCTCCAAAAAAGGAGATGAAAAAGAAAAAATGTGAGAATGGGAAGGATGGAGGACTCCCAAATACCCCCCAATTACACCATCTATCACATGGATACAATACAATCAAAATCCCCCCCATAGGGAGGAAAGAGAGAGACAATATATCCCCCCAAAAGATGATATCACCTGCAAAAATGGTAAGTGTTTGAAGATAGAACATGATCCAATGTCGACAAACAACTTGTCTCCCTTTCAGAAGAAACAAAACCAATTGCAAGTGGAGAGATGCTTCCCATTCTGGATAGGAATTGAAGGAAGGAAGGATGAATGTGGATGTCGATGGTGTCTCTGAACTCTGCTCAAATGTCTCCTTGCATGATGATGAAGATTCCACAATCAATGAAGAGGGTGACAAAATAGGACGATGCAGAAACTGATGCTGAACAATATCCAAAGATAGTGAGATGGATATGACGGATGTGATGGATACTTGATGGCCCCCCTTGAATGAAGTGTCCTCAAAACTACTGAAATAAGTCTGAAGCAAATACAATGGTAGATGTTGAAGAAACCTCAAGACCTGAATGGAATAACAGGGAAGAAATCTCAGATATGAAATCTCTAAAGAGAAACCAAGTGCCTCCAAGATAGTCTCTGGATCCCCAATCAAGGTTGAGACAAAGGGATGTGGAGACTCAAGAAAACTCTCCAAGGGGTGATCTAAATAGAGGAGTGATATCCCCTCAAGAATTTCCTCCAAACCTATAGAAGTAGCCAAGTCAATGATACCTGAAACGAAGCCATCCTGTGATATCAAGTCTGGAAAACAAAAGGTGTCCTGATGGATAGAGATAGTGGAAGCCTCAATCAATGAATTTGGACAAGGAATCACTGAATGTGAAGGGATACCAACTATCTTTGATGAAGAAGAAGCACCTGAAGCTACCTTGTCAACCTCTTCGGAAATATCAAGGCAATCAACTTCCTGCACAACAATATCATCATAGGGAACCTGATTTGAGGAATGAAAATCTAAATCTTGACCATCGGGGAATAGTGGAGTGTCTGAATCTCCATAGATCTCCCAAAGTTTAATCCAAAGAATGTGAGGACAATCACAATGATCAATAGCATTCAAAACATCAGAATCAACTTGCATAGAAATGATCTCCAAAATAGTGTACCTGCTGCAACTCCAAGCAAGTTCATGAATACCTTCACTTGGATGAGGAACTATACCAAAAAGATGAGGCAATAGATCAAGTTATTGGAGATGGTGGCAAACCCCATCCCGCCATTGTTGATAGTTACCCTTGTGCAAGATAACCAAAGAAGGAGAGTAATATGCAAGTCCCATAATGAAATTTCTCCACAAAAATCAAAGACACTGACCTTCAACAAAAAGAAAGACTTCCAAAGAGATATGCAACTAAAAATATGCCTCCGAGATCAAGAAATTCTTCTTGAAGCTCCAAGATGTCTCAGGAATCAGGAAAATGCACCAAATTGCAAAAAACCAATAGAATATACCTGGAGCTGAAACCGATGAAAGTGAGTGGAATGATGGAAAAAAGCACTTGAAATATCTCCCAAATGCTGCTGGAATCACCGAAATCTGAAAATTTGATGCAAAGATATTGGCAGTTGAGTCCAAAGTGGAGGGTTGACTTTAGTTGACTTGAGAAATTTATAGCAGAAAAATCCTAGAAAATAGATGGCACCAATGGATAGTGCTCTGAATTCTCTTTCCGTCAGTATCTCGTTTGTGAAAAATTGATACCGTGGCACGAAGATATGGCCTTCGGAAGAAAAAATACAATTTGAATTCAACTGGCTAAATAGGTGCAAGAATCAAGCACCTTAGGGCAAAAAAAATTGGCCCCCAGTCACTGATATGACAGAGGGGCTAGCTGGAAATTTAAAAAAAAGCACCACTGGATAAGCAGCGGCGGAGTGGCTTGTCGGCGGCAGAATCGGTGGCCTTGTTGGTAGAGAATACACTGCCCGGAGGATGGAGTTAGCCCCGGTCATAGATAGAACCAGGGGCGTCAGCAGAGGGGCTCCAGACTTTGGCCTGGCCCTCGACGGTTGAACGGCAGCTGCCGCACCCCGACGGTGAACGGGCAGTCACCGCGGGTCTTCGACGCAAGGAACGCCGTCACGTGGCCTCGACAGTGAATAGACGATCGCTGGTGGCCGGGAATGAACTCTGGGATGGTGGACAGGAGCGGGGGCTGACAGATGATGTCGGCTGAGGTCACCAATGTGACAGGGCCGACAGAAGTCTGCAAGCGGTCGACTTCAAATTTTTTTGAATATTGAAAATGTTTGCAATTCAAAAATAAAATAAAAATCAAATGCCGATTGAAATGTGAATGTTGATGGAAATCAAACTATAGCCACGGGAAAAATAATGATGCCGGTTGTATATTAAATTGCAGGTCACCCGCAGAGAATGAAATTTTTTCCAATACTATAGAAAAAATTGCCCAATAATAGCCAAATTTTTTTTTTGATTTTTCTAAATTTTTTTTGCCTTGATGGAGGACTTAAAGGGAGATTTTTTTTCTACAAATGTGTACAGATTTGTACAAAAAATGCAAACCCTAGATTGTACCTCAAAGGCTCCCAGTTGAAATTACTCTGATTTTGGCAAATGAATAGGCGATCTATGGGTTTTGAGGCCTTCTAGACGCAATAGAGGTCAGAGAGAGCCTGATCTACACCAGAAATCGGCTTGGCTCCCAGGTAGAACCAACTAGCCTGCAATAATCTTCCACTCCAACTTCCTGGATCAAGGGTTGATGTTTCAATCGACTAGCTCTGATACCATGTTGAGATTATGGATGCACAGCCCCTGAAGCTCCGAAATCTTCAATGAAGGACTTTAGCCATGAAAGATAATCAACCACAAAGAGAAGTGTTGCAACTATGGAATGCTGATTAAAGATTCTATATTGATAATATGATTGATATGATATGTTACAAATGAACAAGATGCCTGATTATATAGGCAAGAATGAAAACCTAAGATGCATGAGATGTTGCCATGTGTCACGATCTAACAACATGTGAACCCTATCTACATGATTATTAAATGTTGAGATAAGTTCTAGAAGGAATCTTATCCCACAAACTAGGAAGGGAATATTATCCCATTTATTAAATGATTTATCTAATAATGCAACCTAGGACTTAATTAATTAAATGTAAGACCTTAGTTAACTTATGCTAGTGTAATAATTAATTAATTACACTAACACAACACACTTAGGGAATAAAATTGGGGTTCTCGTAGTATTAATCCACATAACTTTATGTCTTTTCATATTTTTTTTGGTCCCATGAGACATAGAATGACAAATATGGCTCTTGGCACCTTTACATTGCTCTCAAATGACAACTTTTTGTAAGAATATGTTCAATATTTACCATGATCAAATAGTGTAGAGTTGATAAAAAGTGAGAGACATTATTTTCAATGGATCCCATATCCACTTGTAGGTCTACAAAAAATATTAAAATTTCCCATGCACTTTAAGACTATTTCATCATAGTTTGGTACACCTTGCCATATTATGTAGCTTGAAGGGATTGATACAATTGGGGAATAAATTAGGTCTTCCCATAACATTCACCCACCCATACCAAAAAAATAAATAAATATTTGGTTCAACCCCATGAGGTTTAGTATAGAAAATATGGCTCTTGGCACCTTTACACTACTCTCAAATGATGTTTTCTGTACGAATATGTTTGATTTTGTCATATGGGTAAATAGTGTGGAGTTGATGAAAATTGAGGGAGGTTATTTTTAAGGAACCTAAATCCTCCTAAAGGTCCAGATAAAAATTTAATATGTTCCATGAACTTTGAGAACTACTTTGTCATAGTTTCTTAGTGTTTTGCTCTCAAGTATTTTAAGACACCTTACCAAAACACCTTACCAAAATTGTGTAGCCTAGAGGGATCAACACACCTAGGGAATGAAATGAGGTCTTCCATAGAATTCACCCATCCACCTTGACATGTTGGCACAATAATTGTAGCCTACAAGACATAGAACAAAAAGTATATCTCTTGGCACCTTTATATTGATCTTAAATGACACTTTTTACATGAATCCATTCAATCTTTGCCATAGTCAAACAATGTGTAGTTGAAAAAAATTGAGAGAGGTTATTTTTTAGGGACCCCACATCTACCTATAGGTTTATGTGGAACATTAATATGCCCCAAAATTCTTGAGAACTACTATATCATAGTTTGGTAGTTTTTTTATTCTTGAGGCTCTTAATAGACCTTGTTGGAATTGTGTAGCTTAGAGGGACAAACACATTGGGGGGAAAATGAGATAGCGCCTAGTATTCGATTAACCAACCTAATTTTTTTGTGCAATAATTTTTGCCTCATGAGGTGTAGAACAAAATATATGGCTCTTGAAACCTTTACACTACTCTCAAATGATGTTTGTTTTCAAGAATGTGTTTGATCTTGCTGCGACAAAATGACGTGGAATTGATGAAAAGTGAAAGAGGTCATTTTAGAGGAACTCCACATACACTTTAGGTCTAGAAAAAAAACATAATCTCCACAAACTCTGAGAACTACTCCATCATAGTTTGGTATTTTTTTTTCTCTCAAGGCTCTTAAGTGACCTTGTTAGAACCATGTAAACTAGAGGGATTCAAACACCTGTGAAATGAAATGGTGCTTCCCTTAGAATTTTCCCACTCATTGAATATTTTTCCATTTTTATTTTAGCACAATGATATGTAGAATAACAAATATGGCTCTTGGCACCTTTAAAATGCTTGCAAATGACTTTTTTAATAAGAATCCATTTGATCTTTTCCACGGTCAATCAATCAGAGTTCACAAAAACCAAGATAGGTTATTTTTGAGGGATCCCATATATTCTTGTAGATCTATATGAAACATTCATAGGCCCCATAAAATATAAGAACTACTATGACATAATTTAATAGTTTTTTGCTCGCAAGGCTCTAAAGAGACCTTTTCAAAACCATGTAGGTTGGAGGGATAAACACACTTGAGGAAGGCCTCCACTAGCATTAACCAACCCACCTTGATGTGTTGGCATATTTTCTTTGGCCACACAAGGTGTGCAATAAAATATGGCTCTTGACACCTTTACACTACTCTCAAATGACTCTTTTTGTAAGAATTCATTCAATTTTTCCCTGGTCAAACAATGTGGAGTTGATTAAAATTGACAAAAGTTATTATAGATGTAACTAAAATCCACCTATAAATCTAGATGGAACATTCAAGGCCCCATGAACTTTGAGAACTAATTTGTCATACTTTGACAATTTTTTGCTCTCAAGGCTCTTAAGAGACCTTACCAAAACCATTTAACCTGGAGGGATCAACACACTAGCGAAAAAAATGGGGACTCCCCTAGAATTCACATTCCTACCCTAACATATTATAATATTTTTTTCAACCCCATTAGGAATAGAATAAAAAAAAGTCTCTTGGCACATTTACACTACTCTCAAATGACACTTGTTTTCAAGAAACCATTTGATCTTTCCACAGTCAAATGGTGTGGATTTGATGAAAATTAAGAGAGATTATTTTAGAGGGAACCCACATCTACCTATAATTATATATTTAACATTTATATAACCCATGAACTCCAAGGACTACTTCATTATAGTTTGTCAACATTTTTCTCTTAGGGATCTTAAGGGACCTTGTTGAAACTATGTAACTTGGAGGGATTGACACACTTGAGGAGTAAAATGGGTACTTCCCTAAAATTCAACCACCCAATTTGAAATTTTTGCATAGTGTTTTGGCCTCACAAGACATATAATAAAAAATATGGCTCTTGGCACCTTCACACTACTCTGAAATGACAATTTTTGTAAGAATTATCTTAATCTTTGCCATGATCAAATGGTGTGGATTTGAAAAAAGCTAAAAGGATTTATTTTTTAGGGACCCCACATCCAATTTTAGGTCTAGAAAAATATTTTTAAGCTCCATGAATTACAAGAACTACTTCATCATAGTTTTGTAGTTTTTTGAACTCTTAAGAGACCTTGCCAATACTGTGTAGCTCAAAGGGATTGACACACATATGGAGAAAAATAGGGCCTCCCCTATCATTCAACCACCCAACTTGAAATTTTGGCACAATATATTTTTCCCCATGATACATAGAATCAAAAATATGGCTCTTTGATCCTTTACACTACTCTCAAATGATGTTTTTTTGTAAGAAAGTGTTCGATCTTACCATGGTCAAATGATGTGGATTTAAAAAAATAAGAGGTTATTTTTGACAGATCACACATACACCTATAATTCTAGATGAAAAATTCATAGGCTTCACAAATTTTGAGAACTATTCCATCATAGTTTCATAGATTTTTGCTCTCAAGCATCTTTAGATACCTTATCAAAAATATGTAACTCAAAGGGATCAACACATATGGGGAATGAAATGGGGCATCCTATATTATTTTCCAACCCACATTGAAATTTTTATGCATTTGGTTTCGCCCCATAATGGGTAGAACAAAATAATTACTCTTGGCACCTTTACATTACTCTTAAATGATGCTTTTTGCAAGAATCTATTTGATCTTGCCATGATCAAATAATGAGGAGTTAATGAAAAATAAGAAAGGTTATTTTTTAGGGACCCTTCAACCCCTTGTAGTTAATAATAGAAAATTTATAGGCCCCATGAACTCTAAGAATTACTTCATCATAGTTTGGTAGTTTTTTTCTCTCAATAATCTTAAGAGACCTTGTTGGAACCATGTAGCTCAAAGGATAACACACCTAGGGAATGAAATGAGGCCTCCCCTAAAATAAATCACCCACCTTGACATGTTAGCACATTCATTTTATCCATAGAATGTGTAGAATAGAAAATATGGCTCTTGGCACCTCTATGTTGCTCTTAAGTGATAATTTTTGCAAGAATTTGGTTAATCTTTCCATGGTCAAACAGTGTGAATTTGATAAAAATTGAGAGAGGTTATTTTGTAGGGACACCAAATCTACGTGTATGTCTAGATATAAAATTCATAGGTCCCATGGACTATGAGAATTACTTTTTCATAGTTTGATATTTTTTTTCTCTCGAGGTTCTTAAGAGACTTTGTCAAAATTATGTAGTTTGGAGGGACTGATAAACTTGGGAGATGAAATAAGGCCTCCCTAGTATTCAAACACCCACCCCAACATGTTGATATCTATATAAGAGTGAATTTGCACCCCATGTGCAAATTCCATTTTTTTTTTCTTTATCCACCTTAGAAAACCAAGTTTGAAGGCGTAATTCCACCTAAGCCCACTACTTGAATCCCACTTGGCGCCTATTTTGAGCGTCAGTGGAGGAATTTCTATTGAATATGCCTATGTGACATGCTTATGTCCTTGACAGATTCCTGCGTCCGGAGCTTGCAGAGGTGTTACACTTCTCATTGGGAGTCAAGTTGTAACGCCCCCTTCGGCTGATCGACCAGAATATGGCTATTTTCTTCATCTCCCCTTCAAATTCACTTCTTCCATATGCATCTCATCTTCTAAGAACTTCTTCACTTCATCCACAAGCATCACAAAATCTAAGGAACTTCTTCACCATCTTTTTGATCTCCTTACACTTTACACTTCATAGCAACAACATCAACACTCCATCACTTCAGTAGAGAAAGTGTGGAACAAAACACCATTGCAATAGAGGCTTGAGTTCATCTAATTTTCTCCCCCGTTAGCCTTGAGCGCTCTTGGTGGAGGTGGTAAGATTTCACTCCTCTCCTCTATTACTTGGTTGAGTAGCATAACACTGTTTTGTAGTGCTTTAGTGCTCTTTACTTCATTTCTACTTTTCTCTCTATCTATCTAGCTTTCCATGGAGGTGGGAACACCAAAACAGAGGTTTGACTAAGGCAAAACCCTATACAGCCCCAAAAATTTCTCTCCTTCTTGTGTGCAGATATTGAAGACATTCACAGGCTAGAAGCTTCATCACTTTCGTGGTTGTAAGTATTTCCTTTCTTCTCCTTATCTTTATCATCTCTATTTCACTTCATTTCAGTCTGATTACTTCCTCTTGCTTTCTTGCATTCTAGAAGTTCTTAGTAATCAAAGTGTAAGTCGTCACTTAGCTATTTTCTAAGATAAACTCGCTTTCTAGTTTGTACGAGATGCCAACACATCTCTAAGATTCCAGCGTGCCACGCTCTCATCTATATTATGCGCTGAAATCCTTTGGCCAAGAGCTTCTCAATCTGTCCAGAGAATCTTTGTGACCCGCTCTTTCTGATTCTAAAATTTTTGTGTTGTTCCTTGAGGTAGTTTAGGGCAGTTCACCTTGTGAGGCTCTCTGAATGAAGAGAACTCATGAGTAGTGAATCCCTCTCTTCTATAATATCAATGAAACATAGAACAAAAAACATGTCTCTTGGCACCTTTACACTACTCTTAAATGCTATTTTTTACAAGAATAAATTTTATCTTACCCCAATCAAATGGTGTGGAGTTGAAAATAAAATAAGAGAGGTTATTTGGGAGGGACACCACATTCAATTGTAGGTATAGATGAAATACTTGTAGGCCACATGAACTCCGATAAATACTAATTCATAGTTTGAATTTTTTTATTCTTAGGGCTCTTAAGAGACCTTTTCAAAATTGTACATTTCAAAGGGATCAACACACCTAAGGAATGAAATGGTTCCTCCCCTAGAATTCACCCACCCACCTTAAAATTTTGGTGTAGTTGGTTTGGCCTAATAAGGTCTATAAATAAAAATATGTCTCTTGGCACCTTTACACTACTCTCAAATGATACTTTTAACAAGAATCATTTTAATCTTTCCATGGTCAAACAATGTGGAGTTAATGAAAACTAAGAGAAGTTATTTTGGAGGGAACCCACATCCACTTGTAGGTCTAAATGAAACATTTATAGGCCCCATGCTTTTTTATAACTTCCCCATCATAGGTTGGATATTTTTTTCTCTCATAGCTCTTAAGAGACCTTTCTAGAAATAGGTAGACTATATGGATCGACACACTTTGGGAATGAAATGGGGCCACATCTAGAATCCATTGACCAACCTCTATGTTTTGGTGTAGTTTATTTAGTTCTATGATACGTAAAACAAAAAATATGCCTATTGGAACCTTTACATTGATCTCAACTAACACTTTTTGTAAAAATGTGTTTGATATTTGCCACAATAAAATGATGTGGAGTTGATGAAAGTTGAGAGAGGTTATTTGGAGGTATTCCACATCCACTTATATTTCTGGAAAAAATGTTCATAGGCCCCATAAACTCTAAGAACTACCCCATCATTTATTGGTAGCTTTTTTCTCTTAGGGATCTTAAGAGACCTTGATAGAACTCTTTAGCCCAAAGAGATCAACACACATGGGGAACAAAATGGGATATTCCCTATAATTCGCTTGCCCATCCTAATATTTTAGGGTATTTTATTCAATCTTATGACATGTAGAATAGAAAATATGCATATTGACACCTTTACATTTCTCTCAAATGATGCTTTTTGCAAGAATGTGTTTGACCTTATCATAGTCAAATGGTGTGGATTTGACAAAAATAAAGAGATGTTATTTTTAAGTGACCTCATATCCAGTTTTAGGACTAGAAAAATTTCATAGGCCCCACCTACTCCAAGAACTATACCATCATAGATTGGTAGTTTTTTGCTCTCAAGACTCTTAAAAGACCTTGTTGGAACTATAAAGCCCTAAGGGATTGACACACTTGTGGAACAAAACAAGGTCTCCCCTAGAATCTCCCACCCAACCCAATGTTTATATTTCCTTTCAAACCCTTGGTCATCTCTCCAAACTCCCTAAGGCAACTTCCAATCTCTTTTTTCATGGAGATTTGATAGCCTATGAGCTCTCAAATGGCCTAATAATAGTCCAATATGATTGTCACAACCATGGACTTCTTGAAACCCTCTATAAAAAATTATCTCCATTCTTGTATGGTCTTGAAGACATATGGCCTTTAGTAAGATTGATTATGGGATATGTGTATATCTTGTAAGAATGAACCTTCATAATGCATTGAAACTTTAACAATGACATACCTAGTGTGGAAAATGGATAAGGCACATATAAATACATGAGGATGTGTGTATATGGGGATAATTAAAGGGTATAATATTGAGACCAAATTCACACAAGATTGTGCAATCTATTGATATGTACATGTAATAAGACATTCTCAAAACTATTTAGATATATTTTAAAGAGGGGGCCAAAATAACCTTGGAAATTTTGTGATGTTTCATTTCACATAGAGATGAGATAGAAGAAGATCAAAAAATAATAATTATATCAACTAGAAAAACCAAGACACTTAGGGATCCAATCAACCAATCAAATTAAAATATTATCTTTTCTTCAAGAATATAAAATTCTCTACTAACAA
>VDFB02102930.1:0-44829 GCA_007258455.2 Sequoia sempervirens
GGGGGGTATGTTACACCCCAATTGTATATAGTTACTACTTACTAGTACTACATAGGGTAAAATGGTTGTAATAAGAATTCTGAAGATGAATAGAATATGTTCTACCTTGTTATCAATATGAGTGTTTTCACATTTGATGATTGTCTCATTTAATGTTTCTTCAATTGATGTTATCGTTGGTGAAATATTTCATTATAAGGTTATTGGATTACGATTATTCTAACTTTAGAGATATTTATGTATACTGCTTATGTTATGAACATTTGACTATTGAGAGCATGTGTTAGTGGATGCATGTATATATATGCACCATTCCTCCAGGTGGAGGGGAAGTATCACTCGGGAGAGGAGCTTGGTCGAGTAACTGGTAAAGTGATCTATCTGAGCATACACACATCACCTTAGATTGAGTGAATTGAGTCAGTTTGTATGGGTTATAGGTAAGTCATCTTTAGCTTGTATATTTGCATTAGGAGTCTTGTTTACTTTTGTGTGCATTTATGAGTGATGTTTATCTATGTGGGTTCTGAGATTTATCTTGTGATATTACGATCATATGGATGGGTAAGATGTAGGTGGAAGTATGTTTATATATATTCACATGTGTGTCAAGAGGATCTAATGACACATATGTGCATATGTATAGAGATATCACATGTACACACCTATCAATATGATGGTAATGTAAATGGATGCAAGTGAATCAGATGTGAACATATATACATATTTATAGTATATACATGTATCCATATGTATATACATATTGATACAAGCATATGTGGCAAATGGATATGCTCGTACGGATGCATCGATATGGTATACCTATACATATGTGCACATAGAGGTATATATAGGTATATATATGTAAATATGCACACATCCTATATAAAATGTATTTTAATGTTATTATTATTATTACCTTTTGAATTTACATATATATATATATATCGAATGTGTGCTAACTAGCTCACGATATATATATTCGATGAATATATATTAGATATTATATATATATTATAGTTTTATTAATACATATATGTATACTAAGGTATTTTAATATATATATGTTTAATGTATGTAAATTATAACACTATATATATATATACATATATATATAATTCAAATTATTCTCAGCTTTGGAAAATCTAATTATTCAGACTTAATTAATGGGTCAATTCACAAATAAAAACTTTGGGGAAATCGAATTATTACTAAATTGCTTAAATAAGCCAATTTAATAAATAGATCAAATTGATAGATATTTCAATTCATATATTTGGACTTTGATGTGTAAAGGCCAAAATTATTAACATGAATGAATTCAAATTTGAAACACATATGGCTCTATGTGAAATCGTGCATCAACTAGTTATGAGCACGTAGGGATAAAATCCTAAAATGTGTTTAAATCTTTTGATCAAGTTAGAATCTAAAGCTAGAATAAATCCAACACAGTAAATGAATTTCATTGACTCAACCTTGAAACTAGTTGATGTTGGCTATGTGTAAGAGAAATACAATTGACTTCTTCTCTGAAATATGAAACCCACTATTTTATGAGTTTGGTGCCACCTCTAAAAGCAATTTTTGTAGGTGTTGATTTATGAAATTATCCATGTGTTTTTTGGAATCAGTCTTCATAATGTTGCAAAATTGAAAGTCAACTCACCTTGTCCATTGCTGAGTATGAGCTAGGATCGGCGCCACCTCTAGGTTGAATGTTTCAAATGGAAGTGGTGCCAATTCATATGCCATGGTTGTAGGGAATGTAGGAGGCTGGGCTCACTATAAATAGTTTCCCAACTCTCGTAAATCATACTCATTCACCATTCTCATTATCTTGCTTAGATTTTGTTATTTATCTTTTGAGATTACCTTATACTTTATTTGCAACTAGTATTCAATTCATGTGTGAACAATTTATGTAGCTAGTATTCAAATTCTATGTGAACATCATTTGCAACCAGTTATCACATTTCTAAGAGTTCATTAATATCTTTGTGTGGGACGAATTCTACCAAAGGAATTCATCATTATCTGTCATTATTTCTAAGTGTGGGAAGAGGGAATTTTGTGAGGAATAATTGTTAATTTCTGTAGTGATGCCCTAATTAATTGGAGAAATTGGATTGAGCTATAGTGAAGGTAGCTCTGTCATCCATCTAGGAATAGTAAATATAGGCATTGGATATTCTTCTACTATTTATTTGAAAAGAATTATAATTTTGCTTGAATTGTATTTTCTTTTTGTGCATAGGAAGTGGATATGTTTTTCCTCTCAAAAAGATACATTCTAGCTATGTTATACATCGTTTGTAAGATCTCCATAATAGGAGAATTTTGTTTGCATTGGTTACTATTTATTAGGTTGGAATGAATGCAAGAGTCAAGTAAAGTTCAACCAGCTAAGTTATTAGTTTAACTTGGAAAAGCTTGTGTTACTCCAGGATAGAATTCTCGTATGGGAGGGAGCTTGTGTACTTACTTGTTAAACATATTCATTCTAGTAGTTTAGTATGTTGTAGGATGACTAGGTACAAATTATCCATTGAAGGATAATACCTATGTATAGTGTAAGATAGCCACAAGTCAAATTGGCCTTGAATAGTGTTTGTGATAGACCACCCTTAATAGAACATATAGAATGAAACATTTTGGCCAAAGTAGTCCAATGTACAACATCCACTTAGACCGTGTGATGCTTGAGACTACACTGTTAGTTCACTGTGATCCCGTATTACATACTAGTTCGAGAATGTCGTGTTACTAAAGGATCTCATTATGTAGGAAACAACACTATTCTCAGTTACTCTACCAATCTCTTCGTCGAAGGGAAGGGCCATGTATCGAATTATAGATGTGTCAGGAACCTTATTAAGAGTCTATGGTTGGTGGAAAAGTACCTGAGTAATGCTTCTCCTCCATAGCAAGTGACCAAAGAAACAAGATTTGGAAGGACAAATTCCTAGGCCTTCTTACTACTATTTTTTCAAAAGCTCCATGAGCTATGTATGTAATTGTATCCTTTCTTACTCTAATGTATATTTGAAAAGAAAAGGATTATATGTTGAAATATATTGTATCTTGTTTGGAAATTATCAATAAAAGTAAAGAATTTTTTTATTTCAATAAATTGATTACTTTTACTTGGTGTAAAATTAAGAAATTTTTACTTTATGAAAGGGTTAGGTCATTACAAGTACATTTGAAGAGAGGTTCCTCTGAGGAGAAATATTTACTTTAGCTCATTATGTGTGGCTAGAGATTTATCTTGTTCAACTTCTACCTCATGTTGCTTTGTATCTTATATTATTATTTCTTTTGAGCAATAATTTATTCATCTCGAGTCTCTTTATTTGGTTCAATTTATCTTTCCTTGGGTTTCTTTGTTATATTTCCCTTCACAAGAACTTCTTCCATATGAACTTCCTCTATTGGAAATTTCAATTTTGTGTTTATTTCTTCTTGAATCCTTTCTTTATGCTAAGCTTGTTCTACTCTTGAGAGATTTTTTTGTTGTTCTTGAAAAGGAGGAAGAGGAACATCACTTGATGGAGATAGCAGAGGTAGAGGAATTGGAGAAGTGGAAACATGAGGGAGAGAAGGTGGAAGTAGAGATGGAATTTTATATGGTGGAGGAGATGGAGGAGGTTCAAGTGGGCAAGTGGGAGAGCAAGTGGGATAAGGAAAAGGGGATTCATGTAGAGGAGAGGAATAAGGAGCAGGAGAAACCTCCTATTGAGTAGATGTAGTTTGAGATGAGAGCTTTGTTCTTTTCCTTCTTACTAGAGGAACTTTTTCAAGGTCCTCTTCACTGTACCCTATATCAATCCTTTCTTTCTCCTTTCTCTTCTTTGAGCCAACCTTTGAAGATGATGGGTTTTGTTTACTGGTAGTAATAGATGATCCCTCACCAGTGTATTTATAGTATTATCTGTGTTAGGTTTTGAATTGATAAAATAACTATGTATTTATAGGTGTTTATCTAATTTCTCAAAAAATAGATTCCACAAGCTAACATTTGAAACTTGAATTTGAATCATTAAAATGCCACCAAAAGCATATTAAAAATTGAGTCCTAACACTTAAAGGTGACCCATTTTCCCTTGGGAAAATGATTCATAGGACCTAAATCAAGGACACACAATTTCCAACGTGTTTTAATTAATGTTAACAATTGTTTAATATAGGTTTCCCTTTCGAAAAACAAGAATAATAAGGCTTTGGAATGCATAATTTACATAATTAGAAGCTTAATTAAGTCCCATTAATTAATGGGATTCAAACATAGTGTGAAAATGTAAAGGTGTACATTTTTTACACTACATAATATACATATTCTAACCCTTTATCTTTATTTGTGCAAGTTTTACTATATTTTTTCTCATAATAAAGTGTTTATTTGTCTCTATTTGCCTCTTTTCAATTATTTTTGTTTCACTTTTTTCAACTTGTTTCATTTTCTACTTGATTGGTCTATAATTATAGAATTATTTACATTCTTACTACACCTATTGTAGGTGAACATCTTCAATTAGAGCCATTGTGGACACCTTTCTAGCTTTATCTCTTTTTTAACTCTTGGTTTTATTATATAACCCTCTAGTGATATTACTCTAGTTTATATAAAATAGGGTCTTTAAATACCTATTAATGTGTTATGTATAAAGATATTCATTTCTCCAATGTTGTGACCATGTGTCTATTTATATTTGTCCATTTTAGTAGCACCTCAATCATGTTTCTTATAGTTGTAAAAATTTATATTCTTGGCAACATGTGTGAAATTATTCTTTGATTAGTTTATCCTCTTTAAAATTAGTTCTTAATCCATTGATTAAAACCCCTACGTTTATTCATATTTAAAGGCTAACATACTACTAATAACCCTTCTAGCTTAAGCGATGTTATTTTGTTTGAGTGACAATTAGAATTGAGTTATGGATCAATTATAGTTCAATGTTGGGTTGTATATACTTAATATATATAATATTCCTAGGAGTTCAACAATGGTAATTTTTTATTCTTCATGTAGGTGATATAATTTAGCTAGTGGAAATTTTAACGTCATGGTGTAATAATGTGGTAGGTGGTAATTGGTAAATCAACATGCATGTTGGCATATTCATTGGCTTGTGAGAGATATTTGGAATGTAGTTAGAATGATTGTAATGGGGTGGCAACATGACATTGTTTTTTTCTATAACCCAATGGGGCACACATTTACCACTATAATATTACAAATGGATGGGGTAGTGTGATACAAGTTAGAAAAAAAATGGGAATATATTTATTAGTAAGAGTAGTAGAAAGGATGCTAGGGGAGCTACTTGGTAGTTTCTCATTAAAATGGTGGAATTGATAATGTATTAAGGTAGTCTTTTCTTTTTTCATCAACCCTTAATTTTGAACATAGTCATATTAAAGGGTTTGATTGTGTAAAGGTGGTAGGTAAGAAAAAATGGTATTTTCCTTAGGGCATACATGTGTACAAGTGAATTATGCTATCAAATATGTATTTTACTTCAAAAAGTTGGTGGTCTTGATACTATATACTTTGTGAGGAGAACACATACCTTCAATTTGTTTTAAGAAAAAGTAAATGAGTTATGTGTTCATTTGTAAGTGGAATAAAGAATATCCTTACAAAGCATATGCAAGTCTTGCTATTCTATTAGGTCCCTAACCCTTAGTATGAAGATAATTAACCATATTCTTAGAATGATTAAGAATGTGGTGGAAAAATGACATTATTTTTTTGGCCACAACCCAATGGGGTACATATTTAGCACTATAATATTATAAATTGATGAGCCAATATGATACAAGTTAGCATATTTGTGGGAATATATTTAGTAGTAAGAGTAGTATAAAGGATACCAAGGGAGTTTCTCAATCAAATGGTGGAATTGATAAACATTAAGGAAATATTTTCATTTTTCATCAAACTTAGTTTTTAACATAGTGATATAAAAGAGTTTAATTGTGTAAAGATAGGATGTTAAAAAAAAATGTATTCATCTAAATGAAAATTATGGACTTTTCTATAGGGACTACATGTGTACTTGAGTGAATGAAAAGATGAAATGTGTTTTTTTCTCGAAAAATATGGTGGTCTTGATACTTTATACTTGGTGAGGAGAACAAATACCTTCAAATATTTTTTAAGAAAAAGGAAATCAGCTATGTGTTCATTTGTATGTGGAATAAATAATAGCCTTACCAAGAACATGCAACTCTTTCTATTCCATTATCTCCCTAACAATTAGTATGAAAACAATTAACCATAGTCATTGATTTAAGAATGAAATTGAGGAGATATAACAAAATGATGGTATTTGTGGGTATCTATGTGAAAAAAATGAAAGTTGGGTTTTTTTTAGGAGATTTTTCAATCATAATATGTCTCAAGGAGATGAAGCACATTGATTACAATAGAAAAGAGCTCTTCATGTGGTTTCTTGTATGAAGATATGATAGGGAAGGACTTGAAGAGAAAAAAACATTATCTCATATGTCGTGTTCTAGAGTTGAAGGTATCTAAAAGTTTTAAAATGGAAATTTAACTCCTAATATCTTTCCTAAACTATGAATTCAACACAAATCCCTATGATATCAAATGTTGTGATAGAATTTGTGTAGTGTTCTAGGGTATCTGGGTTTCAGTATTTGTTATGTGTTTATGCTTTGCATTATCTAGATTTGATTTCCATATAAATCAAGACAAATTTGGATTTTTTATTTATTTTAAGTTCTTGTAGCATGGGATTTATGATATCAAAGTTTATAGGAATTATTTATTTTCTTTAAGGATAATTATATGCATCTTTAGGCTTATCATGAGTTGAATGCTTGAACTATTAGATTGTTGTTTCTAGTTGATAAATAGTAAAGGGAATTTAAATTAATGGATCAGGAGGCCATTGAGCTACAATTGTGACACACTAGTGGGCTATGTAAACCAGGTATATATGTGAATTCACTAGAAGTAATGTGGTTGATTGAATTACTATTTATACATAGCTATATGTATCTTATATTCTAAGTGTGATCAATAGTATTTTTTTCTTTGTTATTGATATTTTTTTTATATTGTCATGTTTTGTTAGTTATCAAAGAAGGTTCTTGCATGTATAACCTCTCATAGACCTAGTGTCTCAATGCTTGTCTAAGATACTTTAAGAAATATTGTCATTAGTGTAACATTTGTTAGCACATTCTTTTAGTTAATAAAGTGATATTTGCAAGAATTGTAAAAATATCTTTTAATTATTTTGAGGACTCTTTTTATCATAATATATGGAATATCTCTAAAAATATATTAATCTTTATAGTAATTGTGTTTATTAAAGTTCTTAATAGATTTAGGAATACATTTGGATGAATATTATAGGATTTTAAGTACATACCTAGTTCTTTGTTTACTCTTGGTTTGCATTATGCTAAAAGTCTTTAGATTTACACATATGTTTGTATCTAAATTTAGATATTGACTTTGTCACCTAGCTAAGATCAACACACTAGCCTTTTCTATCCAATTCTTCTACCACTTTGAAGAAAAAAATCAAATATATTGCTTCTTCCATATTTTCTTAGTCTTAGTTGTTCTAATAATGTGCATAACGCACTAGCAGTAAACCTTGCTATATTTTATAAGAGCTAATATTTGTAAGCATTTTAAGAGAGTTATACATTAGAATTTTGTATCGCAATCATGTATGACATATGATCTTGAACTGCAATAACATTTTGGAGGTAACTTTTTCTTGCATTCTTAATTGCATACTTGGCTTCTTATTGGTTTAAAAGATGTTGGTTTTGTATCAATAATCTAGCATAACAATTATATTATTGACAAATTATATGGGTAGATTGATACATAGAGTATGATTTGTTAAAATTTTAAATCTGTTACTTGCATTTCTCTTTAATTATTCCAGTTAATCTCTATGATCACCCTCCTTGAGCTTGCATAGCATAAAATGCAAAAGAGTTGTCCTCTTTTGTTAATTTACCCTTAATTGACTACATTTTGTTTATAAGTCTTGTCTCACTTGACTACTCTAACTTAAATCCCCAAGACTAAACATTAAATCTATCCTTTAAAATTGCAAACAACAATTTTAAAAATCAACAAAATATATCTTTAATTTACTTCTAAAACTAAAAAAACATCTTCATTATTATGATAAATATATATTTCATTTAATTAAAAGCCATATATAATATCTTTCTTCCAAACTTGTGTAAGGCTAATAGAACAACTTAGAGATATACAGCTGATTCCAACAAGCCCCATTCTTAAGCTTTACCAACCAAACTTGGCTGCTAATAAAACCAAAATAAATAAGACATCTACCATCGAACCAATAATTAAAAACCAGATGTAATACCCGTTATCTCTAGAAATGTGGTGTTTAGGACGAAAGAATTTCTTGACGCCTATAGATACTCCAATCCACAACATCATCAACCCCACCACCATTCCCAGTGCCTCTGTGCACGAGATTCCAACAGTATTCCCCAGTGTAAATATGAGTGTCATCTGGACGGAGCCAACTGTCAGGAGTGTCCAGAGGTGATGTTCGTCTTCTCTGAAGATGTATTTTTTGGAACGGAAAATCATTATCCTTATGCAAATCGGAACAATGGTCACCATAATCAATATAGTCACTGCCACGGATGTATGATGTGGTGCCACCACAATGAAAGTGCCCGCCCCGAATGCCAGCAACAGTGATATCAAAGCTATCCATAATCCAGTAAGAGAGGTGTTGAGAAGCAAGGGGTCTTCTTGTTTACCATAAAGTGCATAAATTAGCAACACTGCGGATGCAATTGAGCTACAGAATGCTAATGCATCGGACATCACAGTAATAGGAAATAAAACATGATACTTTCGGGAGGGTAATCGCTCCGGGAGTTTGAAAGGTGCATCGAACGCTATCCCTGCGATCAACACTGCATTTACTGAAATAAGTTGGAGTTTCCACGATGACTTTTGAGTTGTTAACAAGCGCTCTTTGGTTTCCTCCATTGTCTTTGCTGTCCTCCTTGCACCATTTCTTTCCAGCAACCTTTTTATCTGCACCAAAATCTGCATATTTTAGATCAAAGGGGATTGATTGGTATTCTACATTTTATTTATTTATTTTTATTTTAATGTGGCAATGAAAATAACTCTAAAGTGTTGAGTGCAAAGGATCAGACATGGAAAAAGGGCTGAGGCCCGTGTCCCGGGTGAATTTGGCGGAATGGATACCCCTCAGTCCTTGACTCTTAGCTGAAGTGGTTCAGCCCAAGAAGGCTTGTGCTCCCCGGTAGGTAAAAAGAATTTGTGGATGACCTCCATAAAAAAAAATCAAAAACAAAAAACTCTAAAAGTAAATTAAAGAGATTTCAAAGAGTAAAATTTTAGTCTAACCTGTGAATATGATAATTTATTGATGTTTGATTTTTTTTTTTTTCAATTTTTTCATTATATATTAGATGATAAATAAGAGTTATTTTTTATTGTTTGTCAAGTTATGATATTAATATTGGGATTCAATTCTATAATTTTTGAGTCAAATTCATTGATCCATATTTCACAAGTAGTGGTTTAGATGAATTCATCTCTGATGAGAATGAATAGTGATTTAGATTCAAAGGAACTCATCTAAGAATTAATGGTTCACGAATCCATCCCAGAACTAATGATCCACTTAAATTTACACAAACCAGCTGTCAACTTATAATATTAAGTTTAAAAATGAATTTAATAACATAAATATTGAACCAATTTGCAATCCTACAATAACAAAAATGAATTTTATAAAATATTTGTACAATTTAATATAATAAAAAAATAAAAAAGATAAAATAAATTTAATAATTTTAAATAATTAATTTAATAAAAGATAGACGAAATTGAAAGTTAGAATGAAAAAAATTACAATATTAAAACTTATATAATTTTTTAGAAATTAAAAAACAAAGGAAATGAATTGTTTACCCCATAGAAAAGGCGTTCGTCATTCCCCATGTTGTCTATTGCTATGTCTAATGATGTTCTGCCCAGCTTGTCAGGTTTATTAATCAGCCTTCTTGATATTACCAGTAATACCAAAGTCTTTATTTTCCTTGAAATTCTGTCAAATATCTCTACTGCATTTTCAACAGCCATGTGTAGAGCTGTTCTGCCTTCATTATCCACAATCTCAATGCAATCTTTGGCATAATTTAATATCTCGATGACCAAATCCAGGTTTCCTTCTTTAACTGCTATATGAAGTGCTGATTGCTGATTGTTGTCTACTTTATAACACAAAGAGCTATCTTTCTCTAAAAGAATCTTACCAATATGCGATATTCCACTGAGACAAGCAACGTTATGCAATGGTGTTCTCCCTAAATTGTCAACTTGTTGAAGGAGATCTGGATTAACAGCTATGAGAGTTTTAAGCACACCTGCACCATTTGAAAGATTTTCGTTACAAGGAGCTACTATTTCGAAGATTTTATTTAATAGGTTATTATCTAAAAGATTGAGAGATTTGTTTCGGATACCTTTGTGTGTGTTGTAGATGGCGCACTGCATAAGCGTTTGGCCATCAGATGTCCTCCTGTGGTATGGGGAAGATGTGAGGGGCAAAAGTTTCTCAACGATTTTCTTATGACCTTCCTCTGTAGCTTTGAACAGAGCAGTCTCCCCGGCGTTATTGATTATATCAACCAGCCTACTATGATGCTCCAATAAAGCCTCTACTACCTCACGATGTCCTCCAATGGCCGCTTCGTGTAACGCAGTGTTACCTTCCTCATTTCTAGCAGTTAGAAATTCATGGCTGCCCTGGTTACCGGCCTCTACGTCTTGATTCATCACCTGAAGCAACATACGCACAGCTTGTGCGTGGCCATGATATGCTCCCACATGGAGTGCTGTATTCCTTGTGGGTGTAAGCTGTTGCAGAATGTTGAGTCCGCTACTTTGCAATCTTGTAAGTGCCTTCAAGTTGCCTGATGTAAGTGCGGTGTACAGTTTTCTGTCCATTCCTTGCCAAACAATGGAGAGATATGAATTTGAACGAATTCCTGAGCCTATTTCAAAGACTTGCAAATACTCTATATCAAAATAAGCCGAAAAGCAACAAAGAAATTACATTTGAGAGGCACAATAACACTCAGAGTTCATTGCATCTGATGACTGGATAGATACGGCTGTAATTATGTCCATAGAAGTTTGAGGATTTGGAAGGGTAAATGTAATAGTCTTTTGAAGGCTGAAAATAACTTATTTGTCCAACATGATCAATCAAATCGCTTTTGACAGAAAAATGATATTACAATGCACCCCACAACAAAGGGCTGAAAATATGCTGGTAGGTGGAAAATTAAAATTAATGTGAAAATCAGTTGATTCAATTTGTAAACAGTAACTTGAGTGAACAAGACAAGAGTGTGTTTGCAGTGAATAGTAAGAATGGTAGATGATATCTGTGTGTTTGCAGTGAACAGCGAGAATATTTTTAAGCTTCCCTTGCTTGTGTAGTGTATTACATGCGAAGACAGCGGTAGTCGTGTTAATATCTTTCGATCACGACAATGAAGATATTTGTATAAAATAATGTGAAGTCTGCCGTAAGAATTCAATTAACTAATCAACAGAATTTAAATAAAAAAAATTTAAATATATGCTTCTATTAAAAAATATTAATTAATATTATATTTAAATCAATAAATATTAACATAATTAGAAGAAAAAAACTATTTTTATTGGCTACAAAATTAACTATTTAATAACATTTTAATATATTTTTTAAAAAATAATAATTTGTCATAATAAAGAGATCTAATTTTTTTATTACTACAATTAAACGTTAATAATAAATAAATTATTTTACATAAGATTATAATAAAAAAAATATAATAAATAGTGGAGCTATTGATGTAATATCAAGAAAGTGAGAAAATATTTTATATGTAGTAGAAGCTATTTGTTTTGACAAAATACATTAATAAAAAAATGTTTTAAAAAAATATAGAGCTATTTCTTTAAAAAAATTAAAAAACATAAATTTAATCTACATAGAGGATAACATAACTCATTAGTTTAGACTGTCTTTAATTTTTTTATTGTTTGTTTAGTATAATTGACAAAATATGTTTTTTGATATTAAATTAGGGAAAGGGCCTTGGTCCCAGAAGTACAAAGTAGAACAATAGAAACAAAAGAGAAAATAACCCTACAACCACAACCAACAAAACACCAACCAATAGAGGAGGCATGTATGCCTCACTAAAGCACTAAAACATTAAACTTGCTTGTAGGAATAAACCATCAAGGCACACAAGCTAGTAACTAACATAAAAAAAAGAAGGAAACACAAGACAACAGACATCATTACTTCTTGGGCCCATTTATAATGTCTTAGTTAGCATTTAGAGTATCAAAAGAGTCTTTCCAATTGTTCTTAGTGTTATCCATCCAACTCATCGATTAGACATCTCCTTCCTAGTTCTTGCCCAACTTCCTCTTGAGCTTCCTAATCTTTGACTGGCCTAAAACAGTACCAAAAATAGCACACTATATTATACCATCAATGATAGAAATTACAATACCAATAGCCTTTTCCAAAGCTATAACCTTTTCCATCCAATTATCAAAGTCATATTTTGACTCAATAGTTGTTACATGGTCCCGCAAAGCATTTATCTGGCCATTAAGGATTTGAAGAAACTCAATATTAGTGTCTTCCTCTTTAGTGTAGTTTCCTCCCTCTCCTCAATATTAACATTAACTTCTTCTTACCCCATCTCCATCACATTCATTTTCATATCATTAAACTCTTCAAAATTCGCTTCCTCGTAGCTATCATCTTCTTCAACCACCACATTAACCTTCTCTTCTTCCTCTTCCTACATGTTTTTTCCTGGCCTTTACTCTTCATATTCTAGAAATAACTCCTCATCTGAGGAGCCCTTTACTTCCTCCTCAAAGTCCAACTTTGTTACCCTTTTTTTTATCTATTCGTTTGTTCTGTTATCTAGCTTTGGCCAACATAGTTGACCTTATTTCTCCTAACCCACCACTTTTACCACTCTTTTGGCCATGTTCAACAACATTGAATATCTCAATTGTTTCCCATAGACCCCATGATAATAGAGAAGCCCAAGTTCTTCTTTTTTGAAGCATTATGGTATAAAGGGGCCTTCCTTTTCTAAGGAGTAAGCTTATGTGACTCTTCTTTGAGAGGGGGAGTGAGGACTTCGACATTTTTTACAATCCCCATTTTGGGTTTTGATTTAGTCCTTGAAGGGGTTTTTTTGGTGACGTATGGGGTTTACTATCAATCATCTTGATCTCTAGAGGTTTTAATAGAAGAGGCAAGACATAGCTGAGAGGTGGTAGAAAGCACATAATTAGAATGCACTAGTGGAGCAAAGCAAGAAGGAAAAACAGAATATTTATCTTTTCATTATGGAAGATATGATTCAAAAAGGGAAAATGGTACCCATGAATAGTTTTAAATCTATGAACTCTAAAGTGAAATGGTGCATGACATGTAGACTTACCAGGCTAAAAGGCACATGTAACTTCTCTCTATTATAGCCATTTTGAAACCTCTCATGTTTCTCCCCCTCTTCAAAAAATTTATCTATTAACCTTTGGTAATTGTCATTACTGACCTTAGCCACTTTAATATCTTTGCATTTTAAAGCCATTGTAGCTACAATGAGTTGTGGGGTCACCTCAGAATAGATACAACAAATAGAGACCTTGTCACAATATGTTGAATCTGAATTTTATTTTTATTTAAGTAGTCCAATAACATAAGCTATTGTGTTTTCGTAAAAATACAAGCTAATTATAACTTTCCATGTCATTCCATAATTTCCCACAAAATTGACCATCCCTTCTAAAGGATGGGTATGTGATCAAGACACATAGGAGTTCTTAACTCCCTTAGCACTAACATATGTCTTTTTTAGAGTTGTTATCTTAAGAATTTATCTTGTTCATATCTCTAAATCTAATCATTATTCTATTTTCTTATAGATAGTGGTTTTTTTTGATTTGTTAGGGTCACATTGTTGCATCTAAGTGATAACTAGAACCAATAATTTGAGACCAAAATCTTCCAAGATCTTACTTTGATTTCCTAACATGTCCACGTACAAAATTTATTTGTCTTTTTAGTTTAATATATCTATGTTATATCATTGGATAGCTCCAATGTTCTTGTGAATTTGAAAGCACTTATCAACCTTCCAAGCTTCTACTACCAACCTCTTCAATTATAATTAATTTTTTTTCTAAAATTGATCTCAATTCATTTTTTCTTTCTTTTTCTTCACCAATGGAGAAGGTTCCAAAGGTCATATGAGGATGAGAAATCAAAAAAATGATGTCCCAAAGGTTTTTTCAACAATCAAAATTGCTCTAGAATTTATATATACATCAATCAAGGTGTCACATTTAGATTAGATTTATATTGATTATGATTTAAAAAAAATGTACATTACTTGGTCAACTCTTGAAAGGAGTCTATATAATTTTTTAGGAGTAAATTATATATTAGAGTTTAGATTTTGTCTTAGCTTAGGATTTGGACTTAATTTTGAGGATTGTATTTTATAATAATCAATCAAAATTCTAAATATCTTAGTACAAAGCTCATTTTATTCTTAATTTTTCATTCATAAATTATCAAATAATCAACACATAGATAACATACCACAAATATTGCTCGAATAATATTGAAAATACACATAAAAAATTAAATTTAGAAAAAAAAAGTTTAAATGTATTTATTTATTTTTCCTTTTATTTGCTAAAAAAATCCATGATAAGAGAACAAAAGAATCAACACTATTATATCCTTTTCTTATTTGCAAAATCAAATGAAATATTTTCTCTTTTTTTTTGCACTTTTTTAAAGATATCTTTTCATTAGTATTTTGCATCACTAATTAAAAATAAAATAAAATAAGACAGATTGATTGATCAAAAGATTTTATGTACGAAGTGTTTTAATTGTCATATTAGATTCAATCTATTAATCACTTATAAATTGACCCATGAAAAGAAAGAAAAGTCACAAACATATTTGTTTATTTAGTGTTAGTGTGAAAGGGGTACTTTATCTAACTAGTTCATTCTTAGCTAGTTCTCCACTAAAGTCCTCTTCACACTAGCTTAAGTTTACATAGGGATAAGGTGGCTGAGCCTTTAATGACATGAGTTGTCACACCTCATAGGATGCCAACACTTGTCATAATCTAGTTGCATCCATCTCTCCCCTTGGCCTATATAACCAAGGCATTTCCTTTGTAATTCTCAAATCTCAAGCTGAATATAGCTTTGCATTCTTGAGAGGAATACAATTTATTCCTCCTCATATTTCTGGTTTTGCTTTCCTTTAGGCATTAGATTCCTAGGTAGGCTAGTTAGCAAATCTCACACGGTATCAGAGCCAAATTTGAGTTGTGGGTTAACATTCCTTTAGGAAATATGAGAGTGTAGAGATTTTTTTTAAAACCTAAGTATGCTCTTCTCTTGCATCATATGATGGTCTCGAGAATCAGAACTTAGGTGTGAAAAAAATTAGTTTTTGGGGGGGTTCATATATTGACTTATCAATTACAGATCTACTGAAGCTTCCTAGAGAGATTCTGAGCTCACCATTGAGTCTAGAGCAGCTGAGACATTCAAATCTACCCTTTATTTCGCTTGAAACGGACATCAGAGGCTAGATCTGCAATAATTTGAAGTGGAAGGTTCATTGTCAGATCTAGCAAGGAGCCATCATTTTAGAACATTTTGGGTCAAATTCGACCCTACCACCGTGCTCAGAAGGCCCGATAACCATAAAATGGACTGTCAAAACGTCGATTTTGGACAAAGTTGTCAAATAACCTGGCAATTTTTTTTTTGTCTAGGGAGCCATTTTGCCCCAATGAACAAATAAGTAATATTTTTTATTTTAACATAAAAATATTTATTTTTGTTTTAAAATAAAAACATTTTATTTTGTTTAAAAATAAAAATCATTTTATTTGTTTATTTTTGTTATTTGCTCAAAAAACAATTTTTGTTTAAAAAAATTAAAAAAATTATTTAAAAAAGAATTGCAAAAAATTGTTTTGATTTTAAAATTTTTAAAAGCATATATTTTTTGTTTTTAAAAAAATTGCAAAGAATATATTTAAATTTTATTTATTTTAACAAAATATTGCAAAAATTTAAACAAACCAATATATTATATTTTTTAAAAATCAAAAATTAAAAATTAACAACAAAATTTATTTTTGCAAATAACAAACTTTCTTTAAAATTTTGATTTTTTCAAAAATCAAACAACTTACTCTTGTGCAGGCCTGTGCAACAAATATAGCCTGTCTATGGATAGCCTTCGAGCTTTTCAAAAAATTTAAATTTTTAATATTTAAAAAAAAACCAAAAACGTGTTTTTTACATTTTCTAATGCTTCCTCTATACTTAAATTCCACACATCCTCCGCTCTGGATTTCGTGTTGTATTCGGTGTTGCACATTACTTCAACCTTCAGGGCTTTTTAAAAGTTTTTTAAAAATCTTTTAAAAGTTTTTTTATATTTTTTAATATTTATCTTTAAAGTCTGCCAACACAAATAATTTGGCCGACGGTTTTTAAATATTTATTTTATTTTATTTTTATTCCGCTGAAAAATTTAAAAAATATCTCGCTGACAGTTTTTATTATTTTTTAAATATTTTTTCATTAAAAAATATAAAAATCCAAAAGTCATCAAATTTGGAGGCAATTTTAGTAGATAACTAAACTAGCGGATTGCTAAATTTATTTGGCGGAGTGCTACATTTGGTGGAGTTTTAAACTAGCTGGTGGACATCTATATTTGGCGAACCACTAACTTTGGTGGCATTTCCGCTAAATTTGGAGGATTTTTTGTTGAAAATTTTTTACCCCCTCTTCGTTGATGCATTGTTTTTTGAAGGCCAACTTTGACAGCTCATAACTCGGGCTCCCGATCTCCAAATTCAGTGCAATTTTTTCTAATTTGGGCTAATTTTTCGTGCTCTATGCATTGGTGAAGGTGGTTTCAGATTTTGGTGCACGGATTTTTCAGAAATTTCTAATTCTCAGGGATGACTCCTCACCATTCTCATTTTGCAAACTTCAAAGTTGCATAACTTTTTCATACAGCCTCGGATCGAGTTGATTCTGGTTTTGAAAGTGCATGATTTTTCATGTACTTCACATTGATGTTGTTTATTTTATGTGATATTGTACCAAATGTATACTTTCAACACATGCTCATTTCTTGAGGATTTGTAAAAGCATTGGAATTCAAAATTCTGTAACTACACTAAATATAAAGTGCCAAATCATTTTTTTCTTGGGGGGTTCTTTGATTGAGTAAAGAAGTGGGGGGGGGGGTATCTTGTTGTCTTTGTACTTGAACCTCTCTTATATTTAGTGCTCTATTTTTCTTTCACTATGGGTATATTTAAATTTCCATTGCTCACGCCCTACAACTACAACACATGGCATCAAAATGCATGGAATGCCTTAATGCAACTAGGATGTACACCTTATGTTGAGAAGAAGGTAATTGAACCCACAAATGATAAGGAAAAACTACTCTGGATGTTTGAGCATACAAAAGCTCTTCGTTGTCTAAGGAGTTTCGTTTATCTTGATATAATGTTTTAAATTCAAGACTGTAAAGATTCACATGATGCATGGGACAAATTAAAAACTCTCTATGGTACAATTGATGAAGTTCGTGGTTATCAAATTGATAACGAACTCATGGGTCCTGATCCAAAGTCTTTTGATAACATCTAGGATTATGTAACAAAGGGAAATGACCTAAGAGCACAATGTAAATCATGCGAGTTAGAGAAGAAAGACATTCAACTTGTCTATAACACTCTAAATAAACTTGGACCTGAATTTGCATCTTTTGTTTCTAGCTTTCACACTCATAGGTTGAAAATGGGATCTACATTCACTACACCTTCTTTTGCTTCATTTTTTGAAATGTTGATGCAAGAGCAAGGTAAAATTTTGTCAATGGGTCTTCTTAAGCCTTCACACTCACAAGCTTTGATGGTTGGTCAACCAAAGGGTCAGAAAGAATCAAGGAAACTTGACAACAAACAAAATCAGTTTAAGAAGAAGTCATAAAGAGATCACTTGCACAATCATCTTCAACAACAAAAGTTTACTCCAAATCCTCCTCTTCAGAGGGGAATTTTCAAAAGAAGGAAAGACCAACTTGTAGCTACTGCAAGAAACCTAGTCATGAGGAACATTCTTATCATAAGAAGAAAATTGATGAGTTAAAACATCTCAAAAAGAACAACATTAATCTACCTTCTTTTGTTGCTGAACAATCCTCTGCTTCTTCTACCAAATTAGGTAAAGGGAAAGAACATGCACTTGTTGCTATTACTAATTCTTCAAAAGAGTGGATTCTTGACTCAGGTGCATCACATCACATAGGTTCTAGTAAAGAATAATTTTCTTTGTTGGAGCCTTGTTTTGTACCCCACATTCTCATTAGGGATGATTCTCCAATAGAAGTCATTGGGAAGGGTTCAATTGATACTGGCAATGGTACATTTGAGGATGTCTTTTGCATTCCTGATTTGTCAGCCAAGCTTCTCTCTGTCTACCAAATCACTCAGAATGGTAGAAAAGTTGAATTCACTCCAGATTATGTCAGCATCTAGAATCTTGAAGATAATGCACTCCTTGCAATTGGTAAGGCCAATCATGAGTCTCGCTTGTATGCTTTCTCTCATTTTGTACCCAATTCACATTCAACTACATTTCTCACCCATTCAAATGATGTGAGCAAACTATGGCATGAGCAGTTTGGCCATCTCAACTATTGCTATCTTCAGCAACTCAATAAATAGAATATGGTCACGGGTCTTCCTCAAATCAATTTTTCTGATGGTGTATGTTTAGGTTGTGCCTTGGGAAAACATCCTGAGGACAAGTTCAACAAAGGGAAGGCTTGGAGGGCTTCATAAGTCCTTGAATTGGTTCATAGTGACTTGGCGGGTCCTTTTCCATCATTATCTTTCAGTACTAGGCTCGTTATTTGCTCACCTTCATTGATGACTATTCCAGATACACATGGGTCTACTTTCTTCGAAACAAAGTAGAAGTCTTTGATAGATTTCAAGAGTTTAAGGCTTGTGTTGAGAAGCAATCTGGAAAGTGTGTCAAAATTCTTTGCACTGATAATGGCAGAGAATATGTGAACCATCGATTTGAGCAATTATGTACTCTTGAAGGGATTGATCTTCAACATAATGTTTCCTATACACCGCAACAAAATGGTGTAGCTGAGAGGAAAAATAGGTCCTTAAAAGAAATGGCTGGCTGCATGATCCATGCTCACTCCCTTGCACCTGCATATTGGGCATAAGCTATCAATTGTGCTACTCACATTCAAAATAGAGTTCCACATAAGGCACTAAAGGGAATCACTCCCTTCGAAGCTTGGTGTGGTAGGAGACCTGTTGTGGGGAACTTTAGAGTTTTTGGCTCCCCAGCATGGGCACATATTCCTTCAAAGAAGTGAAAGTCCTTAGTACCTTAGAGTCAGCTTTGTATCTTTGTTGGTTACCCTGATGGTGTCAAAGGATATCGGCTAATAGATCCTACAACACGTGAGCTCTTCATTGAGCATAGTGTGCATTTTGAGGAAAGCTCTTCAAGCTCCTCCTCTACTCTTCCTTCCTCCACAGTGGATTTAGAGGATTCTGACATCGAGGATTTTCCTCAAGCTTCCTCTATTCATCAAGTTGATCATGAGATTTCATCTTCCTCTTTAGAGAGTTCAGAATCTCCTCCTCCATCCCCTACCATGCCTCATTGGGCTCGTCAAACACTTGAATCTACAACAACTCTTGTTGGGGATACTTCAAATACTAGGAGGACTCGATCACAACATCAAGACATTCCACATTCCTACATCAACACAGCTTCAGATCCACAATCATTTTGTGAAGCCTCTGGTATTGCTGAGTGGGATTCCACAATGGAGGAAGAGTACAACTCTTTAATGCAGAATAAAACATGGGATCTTGTTCCACGTCCTAAGTGAAGAAAACTCATTCGATGTAAGTGGATCTACCAAACTAAATTTGTAGCAGATGGCTTAGTTAACAAGTATAAAGCACGACTTGTGGCCAAAGGTTTCTCTCAAGTACCAGGCATTGACTTTACTGATACCTTTGCCCCTATTGCCAAAATGAACTCCATTCACTTGCTACTTGCTATTTATGCAGCACATGGTTGGGTTGTACATCAAATGGATGTGAAGAGTGCATTTCTTCACAAATCTACATGAAGAAATTTACATGGAGCAGCCACAAGGATTCATTCAATATTCTTCATTGGTTTGTAAACTAAGGAAGTCTCTCTATGGCCTCAAACAGGCTCCATGAGCTTGGTATGCCAAAATGGACTCCTTTCTTTTCTCCATTAGGTTCTCCAGATGCCACTCAAATCCGAATGTCTACATCTTGCGGTAGGAGGATGCTCTTCTCTTCTTGGCTCTCTATGTTGATGACTTGATTGTCACTGGGAGCACTTCATCCATCATCTCGATTATACAAACTGCTTTGCATGACATATTTGCCATGACTGACTTGGGTCTCTTGCACTACTTTCTTAGGATCGAAATCACTCAAACCTCGTTCGATATCTCACTTACACAGCCCAAGTATGCTCTTGATCTTTTGTCACATTTTCATATGACTGATTGTAAGCCTGCACTGACTCCCTTTCTGTCTGGAGTTAAGCTTGAGGCGAAGTGTTCCACACCACTAGTTGATGCTACCTTGTATCGTCAACTTGTTGGTAGCCTCATCTACTTGACTCATACTCGCTCTGACATTTCCTTTGCAGTTGGCATTGTTTCATGCTTCAAGGTAGAACCACATGAGCTTCATTGAAAAGCTGCCAAATGTATCTTGCACTACATCCAAGGAACTCATCAGTATGGGACTCACTATGTAGCAGGCACAAGTTCATACTTATTGGGATACACAAATTTTGATTGGGCTGCTGATATTGATGATTGCAAGTCCACATCCAGCTACAATTTTCACTATGGTTTTGGCCCCATTTGTTGGCAGAGCAAGAAGCAACATGCCATTTCTCTTTCTTCAACTGAGGCTATTTGGCTTCAAAATATCCTCATTGAACTTGGCATCACCTTTTAGAAGCCATCGGTCATCTATTGTGACAAATAGAGTGCCATCTAGATCTCGAAGAACCCATTCCATCATCAATGCACCAAACACATCGAGATCCATATGCATTTTCTTTGGGAGCTGATTCAAGAGCAAGCAATTGATTTGCGATACTATCCTAAAATAGATCACATTACAGATATATTCACCAAACCCTTCACTGAGAGCAAGTATGTTCATCTTCAGTCTCTCTTAGGGGTGAAGCACATCTCTTCTGGGGGGGTCACTTAGACCTTCTTCATTCAACCTCTCATGGGTAGGAGTTTTTTCCCACTAGGTTTTCTCCTTCTTTATCATTGAGAGGTTATTATGTACATGGGTACCTCATCAGGACTAGTATCCAAGACCCATATTTGCATTGTATACTTTTCCCTAAGTTGCACTTAAGGGGGGGTGTTAGTGTGAAAGGGGTACTTTATCTAACTAGTTCATTCTTAGGTAGTTCTCCACTAAAGTCCTCTTCACACTAGCTTAAGTTTACATAGGGATAAGGTGGTTGAGCCTTTAATGACATGAGTTGTCACACCTCATAGGATGCCAACACTTGTCATAATCTAGTTGCATCCATCTCTCCCCTCGGCCTATATAACCAAGGTATTTCCTTTGTAATTCTCAATTCTCAAGTTGAATATAGCTTTGCATTCTTGAGAGGAATACTGTTTATTCCTCCTCATATTTCTGGTTTTTCTTTCCTTCAGTCATTAGATTCCTAGGTAGGCTAGTTAGCAAATCTCACATTTAGTTTTAATAATTTGGCACTAATTAAATCAATTTGTATTTTTTAAAGTATTATTTTTGGTATTCATCAATAACTATAAAAATCCAATCAAATCAAGGGGATTTACCTATGAGAGCATATCCATTAATATATATCCCTCTCTCTCTCTCTCCATATATACATACATACATATATACATATATATATACATACATACATACATACATACATATATATATGACTATCCATTTCTTACCCTCTCTATAACTTATTCTTTATTTATCCCTCCATCTCTTTCTATATATATCTCTCGGCCTCTATATGTCTCCCTCTCCCTCTCTCCTTATTTCTTTGTTTTCTCTCCTCTCTATCTCTCTCTTAACCTAAAAGAGAGATAAATAGAAAATATAGATAAAATGATAGATAGAGGGAGGGAGAGAGAAAGAAACAAAGAAAAGGAGAAAGAGAAACATAACATCAAAACCTAAAGGGCCTAAACATTAACCTTTTGACTCATGGATAAATGTATAAGGCCTAGTGTTCAGTATTTACCATTTATTATTTAAGATTTATCATTCAACATATACTACCAACTGTTTGATGTTCACGATTTGATGATCATCATTTAATGTTTAGGGCTTATATTTCCCTTCACTTTGAATGTTTGAATCAAGTTTTAGGGTTCACATTCAGTTTTTAGCTTTGAATGTTAAAGGTTTACAATTTAATATTTAGCATTGGTATTTTATGGCTTATCTTTAATGCTCAATATATAGCATTTAGATTTATTTTATGTACACAAGGTTTAGTGCTAATATTCATTGTTCAAGGTTCATGAATAAAAACTATATAGTTCAACATTTGGAGTTTAGGATTTAGAGTTAAAGGTTCATAGTTCAACGTTTAGGGTTTAACGTTCATAGAAAGGTTTAGCTTTTATTATTAAGGTTCTAACATTAAATGTGCATTATTAGGATATAGTTTATGTTTATTTCTTGTATTTTATTATTTGTATTAATTTCATATGTGGAGGATTTAACAATAAGGTTCAATATTTAGTGTTCAAGTTTCAAGGCCTAGAGTTCAACATTTAAGATTTAAGGTTTATATTTTTTGATTTAGCTTTAAATTTAAGGGTTGAGTGTTTAACTTTTAATGTTAAAATTTATTAGTATGCACATTAAGTACTCATTGTATAGAATTTGGATTCAATTGTTTGTGTACATGGTAAATGATGATAAGGTTTATTGCTGGGGGTTTGTATTTTAAGGCCTAGGGTTCAATATTTAGGTTATCTATTAATGTTATCATTTAGGATTTAAGGTAAACATTTAAGGTTTAACTTTCAACTTAATGATCAATATTTAATGTTTAATATTGAGATTTTGTTCTATTTTTTCCATTTATATAGTTTTCTAGGACATCTACATTTATCTTTCCTTCAAATGAAGGGATGTCTAGATTAAATTGTAGTATGTATAACATGTGACCACTAGATGGTTGTGAATTGAAAGTTTTATTTTTTTGGCGAAAGGCTAAAAGTCGATATATATATTAATATATAATAAAAGTTACAAAATAATCTTTACAATGGTTCTTGAAAACCAAGATTGTTGTCATGTTTACTTGTTGCAATCAAAATTGATAAAAACCCCTTATATGATCTATACTACCACTAACTGTGAGTATCTACAATATCCCCAAATAAGATCATTGACTGTAAACATTTACAACATGGTTTAGGTCTCGTAGCATATGGGAACCCAATCAGTCGATCCCCGATGGTTTTTAGCATAAAAGTCTTTGTTTCATAAAAAGGGCCCCATCCTTTGTATTATTGGAAAGTTGCCTTAGTCAGAGTTTTAACCTATAATATCTTGTGGGATTCAAACCTAATTTTAACCTAATTCTCCAATCACCCAATAGTCCAACCTCTAATACTAGTCAGTCCTTTGGAGTTCGTCAAAAGGGGTTCTCACAAGCTCATAATATAGGCCAACGTTGACAAATCCTTAGAGATGTAGGCTTAGATACCAATATTTCTGACCTCACAAAGGCATATCGGGCGATAGAACCTATCGGGTCCAGCGCCATATGAACAATATGCTATGTACACCTACTGTGCTGACAACCAAAATCCCAATCACCTGATAATCCAACCTCTGATACTATTCAGTGCTTTGGAGTCCATCAAAGGGGGTCCTCACAAGCCCATAATATTGACCAACGTTGACAAATCCTTAGAGACGTAGGCTTAGATGCCAATATCGCCAACCTCACAAAGGTATATTGGGCGATAGGACCTATCGGGTCTGATGCCATATGAGCAATATGTTGTGTACACCCGATGTGCCGACAACCAAAATCTTGATACTCCATTAATTGAAGATTAGGCAGGGATTGGATCAAATCATAAGCATTTGAAAGGAATATTGAAACTAATTTTGATGGAAAGATGACCTGACAAGCTTGAGGATAGAGAATCTCCTCACCAATAACTCTTATGATACTCCTTCTATACTGGAAACAATGGAGCTTAAATATCTGCACAAGCTGAGTGTCCCCAATTGTTTCAGAAAAAGGTACCTCCCAATAAAAAATTGGAACCCATACTCGATGATTATGAGGTAGATATTCCATTCTTTATTGGTTGTAGAGCCTATAAATCCTGATCTCCCCTTTGTATTTTGAAAAAAATTGAAGTTGGATTCCCCACACCTTGAAACCTGAATGCAAATGAAAACCATACGAAATATAATTTCCTTCACATTCTTGGAGAAGAATGACATCATCGTGCCAATAGCATCATTAACTTGAATGACGCATAACACTGCACCTAGAAAGTAAACATCTATCACCAAGCAATAACAAATTGATTATTGAAGTTTGTATTGAGTACTAATGGGCACCTACAAAGAATCCAACAAATGTTAGCAAATAAATGAAATATCCTACGCTATTTTGAAAGAGTCATTTCCCATCCTATTTCAAACATGAAAATTTGGTGTCCACATGTGTCATGAGCCTCCCCTGTACCAAAGCATTTCAAATGACATGAAAATTCTGACATTTTAGCCTGCAAAAAATTATCGACAATGCCTTAATAAGATCTCCAAATCCTTAGAGAAATTCTTATCCTTCACCACTTAAATGATCTTCTTCATCAGGAAGTTATTCTTGTTAATCTCGTGCTAATTTTAGACTTGTATTGATAAAGGTTGTGGATTATATCATTATAAATACCCCTTGTTTTGAAATAATTCCCATTCATTATAATGAATTTGTATTTCATTAGATGTTGTAAAACCAACTTCTTTATGAAATTTTCCATGTGAAGAATGCTAGCTCTAACACTTAGATAGAAAAAGTCTCTTATGCTTATGGCATTCGAGTTTGATTGGGTTCCCTTCATTTAATGAATATATTCCCTGTTATGAATTTAGCCTATAGCTAAATATCTAAAATTATTTTTCACCTAGAGACCTAATATCATGCTCGTTCTTTCCAATCTTAGAGTATATTTTCTAAGCTTTCTCGATCTATAATTTCTTGAAAATCACGAAAAGCTTTTAGATCATCATTATTTTCTATTAAATTGTTACCTCTATTTTCTAACACCCCATATTTGCTAAATAATCTACAAGCTTGTTCCCCTCACGATATGTATGTGAGATCTAGAATAGTTCAAACTCATCCATTAACTCCAACACCTTTTCTAAAATATACCTTAGATGCCAGTTATGACATTTCCTTTCGTTACACATGTTTACAATTACAAGTGAATCTCCTTCAATGTGAATCTTATTGATTTGAAATTGCCTTGCTAATTACAAACCATAAAGAATGGCTAGTGATTTTTCCATATTATTCATACTCAGAGAAATATGAATTGATCTAGCTACTTTCAATTTACCCCAAGAATCTATTATGCAAACACCTACCCTTGAAGATCCCGAATTCCCTCTAGATGCACCATCAAAATTAAGCTTGAAAAAACCTATCGGCGGCGGGTGCCATTTGATTAGGCTTCTATTCACCTTCAATTTGGAAGGAAGTTTCATACTCCCTTTAAAAGGAAAAATAATACTTTGCTAACCCTTAAGTATGCTTTGATCCCATGAGGTAAACTGAGAACTAACATTCTTCTAATCCTATACATATGCATTGACCGCTTCTGCAACTAATTTTTTAATTATTGCATGGACAGAGTGATTTGGTGATAAATTTTTTCTAAATATGCATTTATTTCATCCCCACCAAATGAACCATATGATAGCAGCTAGAATTAGATGCCAAATACATGCAAAAAATGAAGTCTTATATAGCACTAGCCATGAAGAAAAGAGATCCCATACTGAGTTTGGAAATGGAGTATGAAAATTCAACTTTTGCATGACAAATTCCCAACAACTTTGGGCAAATGAACATTGCAGAAATAGATGATCAAGATTTTCCAAACACTTACCACACAAAACACAATTAAATGGGTCTGCTATACCTAGTTTTACCAGATGATCACTTGTGAGTACTCTTTTCCTTAGCACAAGACATGCAAAACTCCCCACCTTTGGTAACACCATATTACTCCAACAAAATGAAAATGCACTTTGAGACTGCAAATTGTTATCCTTGTTAAGGACCGCCTTGTAACCCTATTTGACTGAGTAATTTCCATCTTTTGAAGGAGCCCAAATAATACGATTCGCTTTTGCTAATAAGACGATTGTTCTTTCTGCTAGAACCTAATGAAGACAACTATTTTGTTCATTAGATAACTGAGAGTTTGAAAAAAAATTCCATATTACTTTCCCTAAAGAGATCTCTACTGCACATACATAATCAATTAATTTGGAACCCCATAAAGAAGAAAGAATTGGAATGACTACTTGAAGGTCTTGATAGTTTCTTAATGGTGGATGGCCATTCCAAGAGTCATTCCAAAAATTAACTGCTTCCCCATTATTGACCTCATAAGAAATATAATCTGTGATTACTTTTTTGCAAGATAACATAAAGTTCCACGTAGCAGATCCTACAGGTGGGTTAGAGACTGTGATAATTCTTGAAGGTTCTTGATTGTCGAGATACTTTTCCTGCATAAGTGTGCACCATTTGGAATCATGTTTACTTTCCATAAAAAAGTCCTAATAACTTTCTCTATTTGATCAATTAGTGATCTAGGTGCCTTGAGGACTGAGATAAAATAATTGGGGATTGCTGACAATACAAATTTTATTAAAAGAATTTGTACTAATAAAGACAACCAACGAGCTTTCCAAGCACATAATTCCAGCTTAATTCTTTCAATAACATTAGCCCAAAAGGATGGTTTATTAGCACGCATAAAGAAAGGAATACCCAAATACTTACAAGGTAAACTTGCCTCTTGAAAACCTAGCACTTGAATAATCTTTCCTTTTAAATCTACTTTAGAGTTGAAGACATATACTTTTTTTTTTGAGCATTTGTCTTTTGTCCTAACAAGTCAGAGTATCTATCTAGAATACTTTTATTTGCTTGGCTTCATTAACATTCGCCCTTCCATACAGTAAAGTATCATCTGCAAAAATAGTGTGTAACTGAAAAACTAGTTTGTGGAATATCTATCCCTTGCCATAAACCTTGATTGTGCTTCTCTTTTATAGTCCTACTCAGAGCTTCTTCCATAATTATAAAAAGAAAAGTTGAAAAAGGATCACCTTTTCTTACACCTTGTGTGTCTCTAAAAAACCCCGAAGGAGAACAATTAATTAATATAGAAAAGAACACTCCTGATAAGCAAGATAAAATCCATTTACACCACTTGTTTGAAAACCCAAACTTGTTCAAAACTTTCCAGAGGAAATTCCAATCAACCCTATCATATGCTTTCATCATCTTTAACTTTATAATAAATGATAGAAGATGATTAGTTTTAATAGAGTGAAGAACCTCATGTGCTATCAGAGCCCCTTCTACTACTTCTCTACTTGACACAAAGCCACCTTTCTCTTGCAAAATGACTTTCAAAATTAAATGTTGCAGCCTTTGATAAATTGCCTTGGTGAAAATTTTATAAATCGTGTTACACAGAGAAATCAACCTGAATTCGGCAAAATTTTTAGGCTCTTTTGTCTTTGGAAATAGAGAAATATTTGTAACATTAAAGTGCTTGAGGATCTTTCCTGACTTCCTTGATTCCTCCAAGGCTAAAAGCAAGTCAAAACCCACAACATCCCAAAATTTTTGAAAAAAAAAAGCAGTGCAACCATCAAGGCCTAGGGCCTTGTCTAGAGCAAGAGAAGAAACCACCTTTCTCAATTCTTCCAATGAAAAAGGCTTCATTAGTTCAACATTGTTTGCTCGGGAGATAAGGGTTGGTATTGCTGCCAGCAACTCTTGATCATCTTTCCTTCATTGTGTAGAATCAGGTTTAATAGGAGCGAGCAAATTCTTAAAAAACTTTACACCTTCTTCTTGGATCTCATTTGCACTTGTCAATTGTTTACCTGTTTCTATCTCCTGAATTGAGAAGATGGCTTGTGCTGCTCTTTTTTGTTGCGCTGATGCATGAAATTTTTTTGTAGTACAATCTCTTTTTCTCAACCATAATTCTTTTGACTTCTGATGCCAATAAATTTCCTCTCATTTCCCCTGTTCTTCCCAAATTAATTGCAGTTTTTTTATTTTACGTATGTATAGAATCCATTCCATTTTGAATAATATGTTCATGGACTTCTTCCAGTTTTTTTGCTACCATCTCTTTTTGTTCAAATTTTTTTTTAAAGACTTGCACATTCCAATTTTTAATCTACCCCTTAATGAATTGTAATTTCTTAAATAACTGAAACATTTTGGTGCCCCTATAATGTGGTGCACTCACCCACCATTGTCTGAGCAAGAGCAAGAATAGTGGATTCCTGAACACATTTTCTTGAATTTGAAGGAATGCTTGTGCTGAGGGGGAATGTTCCTATTCTTTATCAATAAGGAGATAGCATAATGATCTGAACATACAGATGGAAAAATTTGTGAGGATAGGAGAAAAGGTTCGAGAACCCAATTTGGTGAAATCAAGAATCTATCTAACCGAACAACTATTTGTGAAAAATTTCTTCTCCTATTTGTCCAAGTGAAACTACCTTTTTTCTAGTAGCACATCCCTTAAAGAATTATCCACAATAAAATTCTCAAAATCTTCCATAGTTTTCTAGGGTGGACAAATACCTCCATGCTTCTCCTTGAGAGATACTATAGTATTAAAATCCCCTACCACTTCCAATTTTTCAGTCCCCAAATTCTGAATAATGTTTGTTAAATTGTCCCACAGCCTTTTCTTATCCTGAGTTGTTGTTGGACCATAGACATTAATGATTCTGAATCGTAAATCAAAAGACTCAACTTTCATTAATTTCCAATTACTATCTCCTCCCATAGCTTCTACTTTCACTCATTTCGGGTTCCATAAGGAAATCAATCCTCTTGATGCTCCTTGTGCTAGGATATGCAAAGATTTCCATTTACCCCATTTCATTACAATGGTTTCATAGGAGCTTGTTGATAATTTTGTTTCTTGCAAAACTACCACATCTTCCTCTGAAGAATCAATCTGGCATTTGATGTGGGCTCTCTTGTCAGGGGCATTAATGCCCCTAACATTCCATGATAATAGTTTCATTGTAGATGATTGGAGCAGCATGCTCTCCTCAATCTTTTGCTAACTGAGCATCTTCCATCTAGTGTAGCTTGCATCCTTGACTCAATTGCCTCCCTTAGTTTTTCTGCTTTTGACTTTTTGCCTCTTTTACCTAGAGATTTCTTAATCGGCAGCTGATGGACAACCATTTGTGCTAAGGATAAGGTTTGAGAATAGTCAAACTCAGGCTCCAAAATTGTATCCTATTCCATTTTATCTTCCATGCAACCCTCAGTTAGAAAATATTCCTTCAATATTATTGGGTCAATAACATCTTCGAAAGGATTCAACCTTTCCCCTGCCTCCAAACTCAGGCTGTTAATTGAAAGTTATTTCAAGATTTCTAAAAATTTATGAAAATATATTGATAATACCTACTCATTCACATGGATATTGTTCTTCCAATTCTTCTCATTATACTTGCAATCCATCCTCTATTTTTTTGGAACATCCTTGGGTTGGGCCTCAAAGATATTATTTCTCCTCATGATGTGGGAGAAGGTATGAGAAAGCTTTACAAGTTTTGATCCCTTACTTCATTCAAGAGCTCATATGAGTCAGGATACAAATATAGACAAGGTTTTTAACACCACTCAAATACTAACTAAAATTATATGATACAATATGGCTATAATACCACTAATTTATGGCCTACTGGTAAAATTAGTGGATAATCTAGTTAAAGAGATTTATCTAGGTTATGTGTGAAACAAATTATATTTATGATAAGATTTGAGAATGTACAAAGAACAAATGAATAAGAAGGAAAAGAAGGCATTTGGTAACAATGTAAGCCTATGAAAACAAAATTGTATCATGTTATATCTTTAATTTATCCTTGAGAACAAATGTCTATTATCTATCTACTTATCCAACAATCACCCTATAAGGAATGACTTTGTTCCCTAATATATAAATAAGGTAGAAGAACAATCTTAAGTTGGAATCATGATGATTCTTATTCTTACTTCAATTTCCGCAATCACTCATGAACACCAAAAACAATCAAATTGTGTGATGTCATTAATATAGAATAATGACTTGAAATTTAGAACATAAATATTAAATATCTTGACTAACATTAAATTTAAAACTAAATACATTTATTTAATTTTATTAATTATTTATATAATAATTTAAATTTATTATTATAAAATAATATAATATAATTATAATATTTTATTAATTGATTTGAAGTAGAAAAGTTACTTTTCATTTCACACTATATGATTAAATGCATATAAATAATCATGTAAACTTCTTTTTTACATTATTAAGATAAATAAATTATTCTCAAATATTAAACCTTCGAAAGTGGAAACCAAAATTTTACCAATATATGTATACAGATTTTGTGTAAAATTGTGAGATGACTACTCATTGATATTACTTCGAAGACAGTCGTTTGAACAGCTTTGGAATATTTTTGGGCTTAGCATCGCCTTCCTTTCCGGACGTGTTATTGGGGTTGACGACAACTCATCACCGACCCATCACCGACATCAGTGTTTTAGGAAGGAAGGAAGGAAGATGGGACACTCCACCCATATTAAACTCCAAAGCACGTCCAATCCCGTCATATTCTCATATCTTGTCCAACAAGCTTGTTGCTTGGATGTACATGAATAATTGTTTGATCTTTCTCTTGAATTTGTGTACTCTAATTTCATCTTGTGGAATCTACCATTATCTATGTCAAGTCTGTCCTTTCTTGTGATTACTACTTGTAAGGGTCAAAATTAAATAGTTAGTACCTTTTGTTTTTATTTTGAAAAGGTTGTTTTATTTGTAAATGTTATATAAGGTAGATTTTGGTAAAAATGTTGATAATTAATTTGAGTTATATCTAATCATATTTTTATACATGGACGACCATCGGTGGCCTAAGCTAATCGTAAAAGAAAAGTTGGATAGAAGAAGGAATACATGGATGAAACAAAACAAAAAATGGATGGAAAAGTGGGGTGTGAATATGCAAGATTGTCCAAGTTCAAATGAAGAAATAAAAAAATATGTGAAACAAAAATTCAAAAAAGCTTTATGGACAAAACAATCAGGGCGGAAAAAAGACTATTATATCAAAGAATTCAATCCTAAGGGGGACCATGATGAAAAGGCATATATAGGAGCAAATATTAAATGGAGAGCAAAGATGTTGATAGCTCAACTCCGAACTAGCTCACATCGTCTTAGATGTGAGACGGGCAGATGGATGGTTCCTAAAGAAGAGTGGGAAGAAAGAATATGTCGTTTTTGCGACATGGGATTAGTGGAGACAGAGTGGCACTTTGTTATGGAGTGCTCAGCATACAAAGATATTCGGGTCACTTATGGGGACATCTTACAAGTGGACAACTTAAATACCTTGTTTGAGGAGGAAAGGTTGGTCAAATCTGCAAATTACATCATCAAAATTCACTGTCGTAGAGCTAATCTCGAGCGAAGATCTCAGGCTGTTTAGGGTCTTCTCTTTTCGGTGGTGGTCTTGTGCTGTTCCTGGGTCCCATAGGCTGCTGTGGCCTCGTGGACGTTATTAAAATATTTCATTTCATTTCATTCATTTCAATTTATTGATGGGTGAAAGTTAAAGTTTTATCAATTGTTTGGTTAAATAAATGTTTTGATTAAAAGAGTTTTAGTCAAATATATATTTGTTTGAAAGTGTTTCATTCAAAAATGACGAATCTCATACGGTGCCCACATCACATAAAGGACCAAAAAACATGAAATAAAATTTTAAAAAAATACATATTTCTAATCATTTAACCAAAAAAAAAATTGGTCAAACACATTTTAGAAGTCATGTTCACTGGAATCTACCCTTTTCAACCATCTAAGACAGTTTTTGTGAACATGGTTCACACTTCTTTGATATTTTTTAGTCATTAGCTTTACATAGATTTTTAACCTTCTAAAATAAACTTTTTAATACAAAATTTAATTAAAATTCTATTTTGATTTTTTTTAAACATTATATTTAAAAAATATGTTTGTGTGTGTATATATAAACTTTGTTGTGAAGTTATTAGTTTTAAGCATAAAACTCTAAATCAATTAATATAAACCCTAAAATAACCCTCAATCCTAAACACCAAAGGTTAACCCAAAATTAGTAATTAACTAAAATCTAAACTACATACTATTAATAGGAAATCCTAACCCCTGTCAACACTAGAATCTAAACCCTATTTCCTAACAATTAATCTAATAGCTAGATGATAGATTAATAAAATTGATCAAATTAACAATTTAGTCAATTAATATCAATCATTATATTGATTAATGTTAAATTTCCACACACACATACACATATAAAGATATATATAAAAGTACACATACATATAAATACATGTTGGGATTAATGTGTCTCAACCTTTGAGTCCTAGCATTATTTTTGAGATAAATATTTTTGCAAATATTGATATATCCTAAGTTGCCAACTATAATAGTTGATAAATCACTTTGTGGGACCTGGCAGTAAGTCCCTAGCAAGTTGGTTATGATTCAAAGAGAATCATGATATAGTGCCAATTGAAACTTGGGTGCTCATTTGGAGAAATGAGTTTGTAAAAACATCTCAAAGATGCACTATAGTGACATGTGTCCATTAGTGGGACCCAACGTTAACTCAATGGTGGGTCAATGACAAGTTGGCTTCCGACAAGTGAGGTGATTCATACTTTTGTTGAAGTTGGCGCCCACTTTGAAAAACCAAGATTGGAAGTTGTCATTTGCAAGGGGAGTTGGGAATGGATGCAATTTCTATTCCTAGTTGAGTTAACTTGGAATGTGGATAACCAAATTTTTGATAGGTGCTTTTTTGCATGTGCATGTTGCATGTTGTCGCATGTGGCACCTTTCATGTTGCATGTTCATGCATAGGTTTGAGGAAACTTCTATCCTGGGCATTGTATACTCTATATATGTAGGTGTTATGTTATAGGAGTAAAGGGAGGAGAGTCAATCATAGGGGTTATGCTATCAAAATTATGTTAGACATGGAACAATATGTAAATCTCCTGTAATTTCTTTGACCCCTAAAAATTGAGTAGGAAACCCCTACAAGGACTCATAAACCCTTGGGTTAATAATTCCTCCTATGCACACTAAAATCAACTTTTTTGGGAAGGTACACATCACTCTACAAACTGTTGTTTCAATCTATGCATTATTGGGATCTTGCATTTTTCATACTAGGTCATATAGTCTAATTGGGTTAATCATAAAAAATCATTTTCAATCCATTTTCAAGGTCCCAAGAATGTAGATCCTAGTCTGATTGAATCACCTTCACAGTTGAAAGCCAATTTATTCACCTTGTTGATTTGCATTCTAATGTACCTTTGAAAAAGGAGGTAATTTATCCTAGGTTTTATGCATCAAACTTAGGGTTCCCTTTTTCATAAGTTACATTTTGGTGAACCCAATGTCTTAACATCATATACCTTTTGAAATTGAAAACCTTTCAAACCCTTGAATTGTATTATTTTGCATTTCTCATTTAGGCTATTTTTTTCGCATCATTAAAGCACACAAATTCAAAAAAAGAAAACTTGCATCTCATATTGCATCATATGTTGTAATAGGATTACTTTTAGTCATTAAAGATTAGATCTACATTCAAATCACATTCATTAGGTCATTAAAATTTTAAATTATTTATTGCATTCAAAATTGCATCTTTTCATTTAGGTCAAAAAGTGAAAAATTGCATTGTTTTGTTTCAAATCATCATTTTGTATCTTGGAGTCAATCAATTATTGCATATTAGATCTAAAACTTGTATTCAACATTTTCATTTATTGTTCAACCATTTTCAACATTGTTGCACACTTGCATTTTCAATTTCACAATAATAAATTCACCAAAATCTAGAATTTTTTTCACTTTCAAACCTATTTTCACATAGAAACAAAACCTATAGGAAATCTAATAAACAGTCAATTTTAATTTTTTCTGAACCCCTGTACGGGACTTAGATGCCCTAGGGAACCTATGTCATGCTACAGGTGGCTTAGACAATGTTAACACAGGTCTGTGTCTTTGTATTCTCTACCTAATTCTTCTTTAGAAGAAGCATCTGATTTGAAATTCTGGAAACATGTTATTGCACTTTAAAGAAATTTATCATTTTTCTTCATTTTTTGCACATTTATAAAAAATGTTGCATTTTAATATTGAAGATGATTATATCTATAGGTGCATTGCATGTATTTTTGGAAACATTGCATAATTGGGATAAATTGCACTTCATTTTTGCAAAATTCAAAAACCTAGGTTGTTACAACACATCACACAATTTGGAAAATTACCTTAATCTAGGTTTGCAAGCCATCACACAATTAGTTCATGTCACTAGTGCCTCTAAAATGAAAAATCTCATAAAAATCCCCAATAAGAATCAGACACCCTAGGGCATCCTAGTGGACTCCAAAAACCTGCTTGAGATCTCCAAAATAGATTAATACTTATTGTCAGTTTGCATAGTTGGAACTTGGTTTCTAGATTTGTTCTTGCATCAAGTCTATTAGTTTATTTTCACTCCTAGTTTTCCTTAACATGTGTAAATCTAGATTACGATTAAAATTTAATGATTAAACTTGAGGAACAGATAGTAATCTAATATGTTATATCTCTTTCCACAAACACATTGCATATTTACCAATCCCTTTAGTTGTGATGACTTTGACATGTTAGATGATTCCCTTGGGGACTTCATCTCACCTAGATCGTCCACTAAGGATTCTAACATTTCAACAAATGTAATCATTGATACTCATGAAAATCATAATAGACATTCTCATAATATCCCTCCTAATTGTGAGAGTATCTTAACAAAAGAAAATGAAATGATTAACACATTTCTTAATATCACTTTTCCTAATCTTCATTCACCTCCCAACACCTTCCCTACTTGTGAGATCACTTTGGTGCAAGAGGATGAAATCATGGACAATCATGAAAATATAGTTGTTCCTCTCTTTATATCTCACCCACTTGTGAAGAAGGTATTGTGATGTTAGGGGATCCAATTGTTGAATATCATGAGAATCTTGTTTGTTTCTCTCCAAATACTTCTCCTACTTGGGACGATATTGTGGCATAAGGGGGATGAAATCATTGATACATTAATTTTAAAAGACAGTATGATGGATGGCATAGATGAATATGCTAAGTTGACATTAGATCCCCCCTCAATAGAAGGTCATCAACAAGTACATAACTCAATTGAGGTTATGAATGCACAAGTGATAATTGGTTCACCTCCCATTATAGAACCTTGTAAACCCCCTAACACTATCTTGAACTTTTCAAGAAAACTCACTAGTAAGCATGTGTCATAGCAACAAAGTTATCACATAGTTGCTCACACATATAGCATTCCTTAGTGTAGTGGTAAAGAGTATGATCTTGTTGAGAAACTTCATCATACTCCAAAAAAAATCTCCCTTTGGGATTTGGTTCGAGCATCATCTACATACAATAGGATGCTCTAAGAGGTTTTACAAAATGTTGATGTCTAATATTTTGTCAAACCAAGTGATGTAGCTACCTCATTTGATTATATGCAAGTGATAAAGTCATATATTAGTTCCCTCAACATGAATTACCCTCACTTGATATTCAAAATAAACATGAATCCTTAATGATAAAGGTTCAACCAATAATGAAATTGGTGTAATGTGTATACTCTCATAGAAAATGGAGCGAGTCCTAATGTTTGTAGCATTGACCTCCTAGATAAAATTGGTGTGGACAAGAATCTTATAGAACCCAATGATGTTAATATTCATGGCTTTGTCAATGCTAATAAGAAACCATTAGGAATGATCCCATTACCCATTGAGGTTGGACTTGTGGTTTTTCCTACTCTTGTCCATATCATGTGAGGGCCTCTTTCATACAAACTTCTCCTAGGTAGACCGTGGATTCATGCCATAAGCGAGTCTTGTCTACTCTTCACTATGAGATGAAGTATGAATATAACAACAAGATATATACTATTAAAGTAGATGAAGAGAGTTGCAATCCAAATCCAAACATAATACTTCCAAATATCTTAATATATTGATTCCAACTTCAAAAATAGAACTTATACAAGTTGATGATACTTTTAATAGTCTTTCATCTACAAAAAAACTCTTAGATGATGATTAGGGTTCATTAGATTTTACACCCTCCTTTATAGGAAAGTACAAAATCTCACAATCTAAATATTTTGGTGTTGTGTCTTCAATATCAATGAATTCAAAAGAATCACCCCATGATGGTGATGGGGGATCTTTAACTCCTGTCCATCACGAGAGGAAGATTTCTAACTGTAAAATCTTAAAAAGGACTTGCGTTCTAGGGAAGAAGCCAATCTTTCTCAAAAGAATGTAGATAAAATATCTTCCTTTGAGTTGGAAGCATGTTATGGTCTTGCATACAAAATTATTTCTAAACACGGATGTAATGAAAAAATGAAACAAAATGATAGGGATCAAGTGAAGTCTATACCATAATTTTCCAAGTAGGGTCTAGGTTTCCAACATTCCTCCCCATCTTTATATAATGTGTTATCATCTAATGTGTGTATGAATGTTGAATGCACAAGACAACTGATAGGGGATGAATCAATTGTACCTTAAACCTTCAAAACCATCATACACATTTAGATCCAAATTAACTTAATTAACCCTTAATGTGTTACAATGATTTAGCATGAAAATAAAATAACAAAAACTAAAACAAATTGAAACCATGCACAAGAGAACACAAGATTTACATGGAAAACTCAAGATGGTAAAAACCATAGTGAGGATTAGCTCACAATATAAGGTAACGTCAGCATCGAATACAATAGGGCTCATTGTCGGAGGGCTCACTACCCAAAAAAAAGGGATCACTACCAAAGGCTTATTGCCAGAATAGAAAAAGAGGATAGAGAAGAATGTTACACAGATAAATCCATCTCAATGCAATAGGGAAATCCACCACAATATCAACTCCTTTGCATCATGAATGAAGAATTGTAGAAACCTTCACTCACTACATCCAATGATCTAACACATGGAAGTTTGTAGTTTGCTTCTCAAATTCACACTCTAATACTCTATGCTTCACATCATTTGCATCTTAACTAACTTGAAACGACTGGAAAAGGGGGAGATGCCTTCATATGGCTTATAAGATAGAGAAAGACCCACTTTCCAATTATCTCATTCAAGGATAACCCTAGAGATCTTAATGCAAAGGAGAAAGAGATATTGCAATAGGGTTGTACTAGGAGCTGATTATAAACTAATGAGGGGTTCACCAAGTTAGGACTTGGAAAAAAAAATGCAAGGCAAGATGTAACACTTAACCCTAATATGATGCAATCTTTCACTAAATGACCTATAAATGTATATAAAATAAAACAGAAAGCTGCAAGATGAAATTTGTGCACCTAAGAATCTAGAGATGACTGAATGAGGCTTTGAAATGCTAAAAATAGTGACTTTAATGTTGATTGGGACTGATATGCCAGGCTAGGAAAATCAATCCCAGATTTGGGTTTCTATGCAGAAACATGAATTTGGAAAATGGATATCTAAATCTGTAAAAACCTAAAAAATTGACCTAAACTGGGACTCATACGCCAGAACTAGTGTATAAGTCCAGTTATTCTTTTTCTGGAACTTCAAAGTCTGAATCTAGTCTTCAAGGTCTGCTATGTGCTTCCCAATTAATTTTTGGATCCGAAACCCTGATTTGCAACCTGCAAAAGTCTTCCAAGTATCTCCAATGCAAGGTGACAACTTTGAAAAATTTAGGCACTTTGACAACATTCTCCAAACTTGTTCCTCAACTTTTCTTCAACCTAAACCTACAAATTACACACTAAAGAGAGGGAATTTTTTTTTTTTAGTGGATAGGGGTTTTCCTTGGTGAAACCCTGTTTTGGTAATCAAACCTTGAAATGAAATGAAATAGGAATGGAGAATGATGAATGAAAAAAATATGATGTTGCAACTCACCAAAACCTAGCAGTAAGAGCCACCAAACATGTATTAAGTGGCTCCAATGGATGTAGATCTTGAATCTTTCTTGAATAGGATAGATCTTGAGTGAAATGCTAGCTTGAATCATAAAACCGTACATCACAATCTTAGCTCAAAAATAAACATGATGCATGAAGTCTTTGGCATGATGCTTGATACTTGAATAATGCTCTAAAATGATTGGTAATCTTTCATTGAAGACTCTTGAATGCTCTTGTAAGCAATTCAATGCTCTTGTGGACTCAAACTTCCTATAAGAATGCTCATTCAACTTGCTAGGTGTAAAATGAGGGAAATAAACTTGTATTTATACTTAATTATGCAAATTTTTTTAAAATTACAACACTACAAGCCGACATAAGATCTAGGACGATAAAATCCCACCAAGAATTTGAATTAATTTTAATTTTGGGACAGATGGTACTCATACACCCAAGGCGGCATATGAATCCCATTAGGCATAATTTATGGAAACAAATTCAAAAATTCTTAGACAGGTGTAAAACTAGGATTGGGACACAAAACCCTAGGTGGGACCCATATGCCCAAGGTGACATATGAGTCCCATACCACCAAATATGGGCCACACAACCTAAAAATAGTTGAATTGTGATTGGATATTGATTTGTGTCAGGATTATCCTTAAAAAGATGCATTAAATGAGGCTTGTGGATGTATAATAAGGTCAATTAAAGCATATAGAAGCCCAATTATTTATGAAAACCCTAGAAAAGAGTGAAATTGTGTTACATCACTTTACAACACCTTAAATAAGTTAGGATTAAGGCATATTTTGGTTAAAAAGAGGTTTATTACGTTCAGTCAATTAATACAACCTTAGAAAAGTGTGAAAATGTGTTACAACACTACACAACACTTTAGCAAGGTACCATTTAAGTTCATTAGTTCACAAGGTCCCAAGACCTAATGTGAATGTGTCAAACACATTACAACACTAAATCAAGGAAATATTAAGCTCAGTTTAGCAAGGAGGGCCAAAACAAGCAAGGAAAAGTAAAAGGGATACAAGTTTTTTGTTGCCACATTTAGCCCCCACTTTAGTGAGAGGATGAACTTGCTTCAAACTCACACTAAAGTAGACAAAAAAACATGAAGAGGGGTCCAAGTGTGCCAATGTTAGTAATATAGGATGACAACAATCAAGAGGGGTGATCAAGCCCCCAGGATCAAGATCCCATGGAAAAACAACATAGGTACAAAAGAGAACACATGAAAATGATATAAGGAGCATCATGAAGGCAAGCATACAATGCCAAAGACAAGGAGAAAAGAAAGATGAAACCAAAAAAATTGGGGTGGATCAAGCTTCAACCGTTTGTCCATCATGATGTGGATCAAATCTAGGTTGTTTGTTCAAAAATGCACACTCGCTCTGAAGCAATGGAACTATACGTTGTATGCTAGGTGAGTAATCTAAGAAGGTGAGACACATACACATATGGACAGTATGCACTCACACACACATGCAAGTGGCTAAGGGAAAGCCATGCCTTGGTTGGGCTTCCTGACAAACCATACCAAAGTTATACCTCCTGATAACTTTTATAAGGTGCCACACAAGAATGAACTTCATAGTTCATGAGGAAAGAAAATATTCGTATGATTGGAACTCATGACCAAACAAGATGGCTCCATAGGCATGCAAAGTGTGTTATGGAAGGTGGCCATATAACTGAAAATGAAAATACAACAATAAGGAACGCTCAAAGGAGACTTGCTTAGTTCATACGAGGTCTTAACTTAGGGGAAATTGTGCCTAATTTCTTGAAGAGAGGACCAATCAAAGAATAAAATATTGAAAACTTAGGGGTTGTAGTGTGTCGCATCAAGCCACTAAGAGGAATATAATATGCTCAGAGAGATCATGCTCTTAATGGATGTCACACCCAATGTCAACCACAAAGCAAAAACACATCACATGAAATAAAAAGACTACACCATGAACCATGAAAATAAATAATGGAAAATAAATGCCAATGTATGCCTCCACTTTAAAGAAATTTCTAAACACCATACTGTGAGTAATCAATTTAAAGTAGAAAATGAAAAAATGCTAACTATAAAGAAGACATAAGAGCTAATTTTGAAAGACCTATGCCAAGTCATATGTTTTCAAGTGAAGCTACTTCATGCAAAAAGAAAGGAAAAGAGAGGGGTTTCCCCCAAAAAATTAAAATCCAAATGCACATAAGGGATCTATGGATTTGGGGTCAATACATGTTCTTGCTAAAATGTTTTTAGAGAGCTCAGAACTGTCATCATTCCACAAATACACATAGAATTGGAAGAATGACACAAAGAGAGTGAAAATAAAGAAAAACCTCTCAGGTCAACATGGAAGAGACATGAATGTCTTGAAACCTTACATCATCCCCATAAGGAAAAAAAAAGACAAAGAAAAGATAAATAAAAAGCTTTAAGATTTACAACATAGAGAAGAATGTAGGTACAAATAGAGGAATGTCACAAAACGAGAGAGACACATCAAACAGAACAATATGGGGGATCACATCACGCACATGAAATCACACAAAAGAAAAATAAATAATGCAAAGAAACTAGTAAGGCACATGTCAGTCAACCTAAAGTAGGTCATCTACATACAAATCATGTTCATTGTATGCTGAAGGCAGACAACTAGCTAAAGGGACAATAGCAAGTGTCGAACTAGGGTCATTACCAAATTCAACACTCTTCCTAGGAGAACTGTCATGCAAGCTCATGGAAGAGGAAAAAAATGTGTTCAATTCATTATGCACCTCATCAATTTTAATAATCTCCTTATCGTCGTCTAAATTAATCACAACTGGAGGTCGAATGATAATGTCCAAGGAAGGGTTTAACTCTTATTGCAACATGAAATATTTTTGTTTTGGGGAGGGGGTAGACTCATCACGCATTGCTTTAGTCGAGTTTGGATCTTGATTTTCTTTGTTTATTTCTTCATGTAACCTACGAACAATGGCATGATATCTATGCCTACACTCTCTAACACCTTTGTTTCATTTAGTTATGTTTTCATGTTGCATTTGTGTAGGAGTGGGTTGATCAACCATGGGTTTCTTTTCTTCCCCAAGGGGAGGAATGAAAGGAACCACGGGAGATTGTTCAAACACTTTCTCTTTGACTTTGTAAACTTTTTTTATTCTAGGAGGCGTGATGGGATTGTTTTCGTTATCTCTTGGTCTTTTGTAGGAAGTAGGTGAAGCTTTTGTCTTAGGTTGGTCTTGTTCATTTGGAAATTCTTTAGGTTTAATCATGGTTTCATCAAGGATGGTAGGCTCAGTTGTAGGTTGAGGCATGTTTCAAAGGGATAAAATTTCTGGTATTTTCTTTGCCTTGATTTTTTGATAGGATTTGAAAAAGAAGTCTTCTCGTGGCTTGATGGGTTCTATGGGCTCATGCCAAGATAAATATAAGGAAAATTTTCAATGGGAGGATAATTGGTTAAAGCCACTATGATGGATGGTAAATATTTCATTGTGGGTATGTGCAGGATCATCATGGAAAAAATAGGCCCTTAAGTGGCAAAAAATTTAGAAAAATTAGAGTTAGGAAACTTGACGTAAAAATTTGAATAAGTTATCTATATTATTTCAAAAATATGTAAGAATATAATTTGTAGCAAATTCAATGTAGTTTCTAAACTACTAGGTTTGTTTAAAAAAATATATATCTGTAGAGACGTAAAATATACTAATTGACATCGTGCATTCGATCCTGACTTACTAACATCGTTTCTCCCTGAATCATCCCTCAGTCTAACCATTTAATCAAATTCCCCTATCTTATTAAATTCATCAATATTCGTCTCTTAACTAAATAAATCATTTTATCTAATTAAGTCATCTCTCTTGTTAATTAAATCAATCCATCTGATCTAAATATCCCTATTTAATTAAATAATCAATTTATTTGATTAAATCTCTAAAGTTGTCCATTAAATTAAATAAATTAAAACCTTATTTGATTTAATCTAACCTGCTACCCTTTTGATTAAATAAATCAAAATCTTATTTAATTACCTCTTATCATATTCCTCTCTTATTTGATTTAAATAAATCCATAAATATAAGTCAAATAAGTCACATCATCTAATCTCCTGTTAAATTAATTAATTATGATTAATTTAACTTATCTCATGTCACATCCTCTAGATAATGCCAAGTTGCACATGAACATAGATTTAATTCATTTATTAAATCTCTATTTTCCTCACAAGGCATCTTTTGGAATATTCCCTCAATTTGAATTCAAAAATTTCAAGTCAACATGTACATCCAACAAGGCAATAACTTCATCTTACATGTCCTTTGCCTTGAGCCAAGTGGCATTTATTGCATTTTCCCTTCCCTCTTGCATGTCATTTCAACAAATTTGAATTTTAAATATTGGCATTTATTGGCACAAACCCCAAATCTTGCACAACCATCATCCATTCATAGCTTGACAAGTGGCATCATATCATTGGAAGAATGTTAGTCCCACATTGCTCAAATTTGGGCATTCATCCATCTTGAAATCCTATAAATGAAGAGATCCTCTCCTCATTTCATCATCCACAATCCAAGTAAAGTTACCATGCTCAAATCATTAGCCATTTTCATCCATCATCATTGAGTTCTTAGCTAGGTTTTTGTAGATTTTGGCTTGGAGTCTTCATTCTTCATCAACAAAAGTGGATCAATCTCTTCAACATTCGAAGCTTGCAATCTTAGGAATTGGGAAAGGGCTAAATCTTCACATCAAATTGGCACCAATTCCCCCATGGGATCATGAGTTTGCATATCTAATTAGGATTTTATCTTGTTTTTGTCATTTGCATTGTGTTCTTCAATATTTTCTTCCAAATTTGAGTTTGTAAATGGATTTCATGGGGAATCCTTGTTTTGGCTTGCAAATCCTTGTTTAACTCAATTACTCATGTTGTTTTGCAGGTACTAGGAGAAGGGTTCGCACATTTGGCGCTAGAAGGAGGGCTGGATATCATTAATTCTAACTTTTTCTTGAAATTTCCACATTTTTCTTCACACACAGGAAATTCCAATGCGGGCTCGTCGGTGTCGCTGTTTTGGCACTATGGGCTCGTTAGTGTTGCTATTTTGGCACCGCGGGCTTGTCAGCATCGCTATATGGCACCGCGTAAAACACACTGCACCGCTAGACTCATCCCACAAAAAAAAATCAAATTTTTAACTCCACCGCTGGACTCGTTGACTTGCTATTTTTTTTGAAATTTTTGAAAACAACGACACGTGGGATAAACTACGATGCTGGGAAAAATTGTGACGCAATCAAGCTCTCTGTCCTGACACAGAGTGCCACTAACTAGTAAGCGACGCTATGAGAGCGACACTGGGAGAACAAACACCGACGCCTTCACGAGTTGCGACGCTGGGAGACAGTAGAAGGGAGAATTTTTTTTTTTTAGCATGTGCTTTTGATTTATGATTTATTTACCTTCTATTTTCTGGTTTTTAACTTCTATTTTTTTCCAGAATCTGACTTTTTTTTTCTTCTTTGTAGGTTGGAAATTGAAAACAAAGGAAGGAAGAGCATGGTGATGATATTTTGTCCAATCAAAGTGTTTTTAAACACTTAAGTGTTTGTTTAACACTTCCTTAAGAATTTTTCATCTTTTCATTCTTAGAACACTAGTCTTCATTTGGGCTTAAAAAGAACTTTTCAATTTCTTCTTGCAAAGGTTAAAACGAACAATAGGAACAACAACTTACTAGATTTTGTTTCTTGGGTTAAACAATTGAATAACAAATGTCTTTCCTTGTGATTTGGTGCTCTAAAATGAACTCACATATTGCTTTAAGGATCTAAAAAGAGCAAGTGTAGTTGTGTTTTTCGTGAGGGCTTACTTAGACTAAAGCCATTGGAAAAGGACGTATGCGCTTCTCTTGCGCTTTATAGCGATCTTGAGAATCAAAAGATCTTTTCCATGACTTTGGGTTAAGACAAAGCAATCACCTCCACACTTTGATTTGGGCTTAAAATTGAACAAACTATTGTGCGAGTGTGAGTGAGGACTTTGTTGCGTACATTCTCTCTCCTTCTTGCCAACAAGGATTGATCAAATTACGAATATTGTTCTTCATTCGCTTTTGTTTATCCTAGAG